>CALNHX010010027.1:0-43930 GCA_940337035.1 Agriotes lineatus
TGGAAGGAACTGCGAGGATACAATATGGAAACATTGGTCAACCCTATGCGAAACAAACTGCAAAGCGTAGTAGCAATTTAAGCAATTGAATACTGATACATATTTATTAAATACATATTATTACATGTATAGTTTGTTTACTTGTGAAACTTTGCTAAAATACAAACATTAAAAAAGTAATACCTATTCTTACAATCACAAGCAACGCCACTGGAGAAACCCTCATTTAATAAGCCGAAAAATCGCAAAAATAACCATAGTAACAAAAAACCGTGCACTTTGAGGTGTCCGTAACTGTACACTATTGAAAGCTTCAATTTTGCTTCCGAATTTCTTAGAAAATTGCAATTTTTGTTTTCCTGGGCCCTTTCTTTTTTGGTAATAGTGCGATTTAAAACATTGACTAGTGTAGTGGCTACACTTATTCTATTCACTTCTTTCATTCGCTCTAAATAATTTAAGTTTATTTGTTTTCTTCTCCTAACTCAGCAGTATTATTTGTTCTATTTTTCTTGCCATTAACATGACTTCTATCTTGTCGGAGTTGATTTTCACTTTTTAGATCTTGTTATTTATTAACTTTACTTGATTTTCTAAATAAGATCTAATGTAATGAGCGGAAAGTTTCCTATTTCCACCAGTGCAGTGGCTGCATTTGTATTTTCTTTTAAACTTCGTCCAAAGCCGCCGTAAAAAGAAAGGGACTTAAATATTCCACCTTACCTGACGCTTCTCATTGTTGCAAATTTGTTTGTGCATGTCCCATTCATGTATACTGTATTTCTAGTTTCCGTATAAGTGTCAAGAGTCTTAATAACCATTTACGATATCCTCGATATTTCGCTACACAGCAAAACTAAAGATAGTACATCTTTAGACGAGTTTTCGAATCGGCCGCGCAGTTGTTCTGATGTTGTCCGTCTTTGTTGACGATTTCCTACGCACTTTTGTCCCGATTATCTCAGAGCTTACATGCTGTTTAGCCTAATTTCGAACTGTGGGGTAAATTGCACGTGGTCATTTGAGCCTGCCGTTTATTGCCGAATTGGTTTAACGTTTCGGGGTATTTCTAGCTGTTTTCGATCTTGTTTTGTTTTGACTCCGTATCGACCTGTTTGTCTTGATGCTGCTCTGTTCCCCCAATAAGATGTATTTTCGGCATAGGTTTGAGTATATTGTACGTAGCTGTCTTTGATTTTTGATGTTATTGCTGTGCGGAATGCTAACGGCTCTGACAGAATTCCTTCAGGATTCCTCTGATTTCACCTTGTTATTGTGTGGTTATTTGACTTTTATTCTTGTACGTTGCAACTTGCATTGTGTGATGCCTTCGATGAGCGCCATAAGGCCCCATGAAAGTTAACTTGTTCTAGTAATGTTATTCAGTGTTAAACTTTAATAATCTACGCAGTCTATTCATTTAACGTAATTATTATTGTATTTATACATTTGACTGTTATATTCTTAGAACTTATGTGTATTGGGTGCACCTGGCGTTACTAACTGTTTATATCCAAGTGCCATATTTTTTACTACGATTATGTGTTTTCGTTACTGCAAACTGGATTATGACGTGGTTGAGATATTTATCACACTTTAAATTGTGATTATGGTTCATTTTTAAGTTTACAAGTTCTTGTTTCTATCTGAGCACATTTTTTGATGTATAAAGACTAAATGGCGTCTCTCTTGTATTGATGAATATATTTGAACTTTTTTAGCGAATTGGACGCCACATTCACTGTGCCACCTACTGTAATTTAGTATTTAGTATTGGTTTCACCTAGCTGCATATCAAGTAAGGGTTTCACGTAACGTCTAAAATGTCTAGTATTTTGATGAAATTTTATTCGTTTGAGTAACTGATAGCGTTTTAGGTGCTGACGTTTAATGAAATAACCAATTACACTAGAAGGCTGCGACATATATACCACGATTGCGAAGAGTATTACAGCTCTCGCCCCTTATATCCCTCAGCGCTTGGGCTATCAAGTCTTCTCAATATTGGTGTATAATCAGGGCCGCCAGGTGCAAACTTTATCGAATACAATGCGTACTTCGAATGTTTTCGGGTTATACGCCGCAAACTTCGTGCACAATAACAAATCACGCCCGCTTCGCGGTCGGGTTATTTAAACTGAGAAACAGACACTCTTTCAATATTGTTCGACAAGTTATCGACATATAACCCGATAATAAGTAGTGATGGGCCTATCCGGAATGAATAATCGGAAAGTTTCCGATTGTTCAAAAAATCGGAAGGTTCCGATTATATCGGAACGTTTCGGAACTTTTCGGAATTCGATTATTTTACTGTTCGGTGCACAAAATTCGGAACTTTCGGAATTCGATTATTTTACTATTCGGAACACAAAATGAGAAAACGAAATGCCAATTTGAACTGAACAGAATACGGAATGTTGTGTTGACTCATTGACTGCTATATGCTGGTGAATGGCACTGGTATTTCATAGATTAATTATTAGATAGTACAACTTACAGACTTCAAATTCATGTATTGTTTTATACTATCTATTATGTACTTTATGTGCCATTTAACTTTAAAATATCACTACCATTTTCCGAAAGTCTAAAAATATTTTATTTCCTCTTATATGCCACTGTGCGACTCAAACTCATAAATTATTTTACTGGCGGCCCTGCAAACCCAAACAATAGATGCCAACGCAGATAAAGGCTTACAGCGCGACGCAAATTTGCACGCACTTCATCTTCCTTCCGCTTGTTGTTGTTTAGCTCGTTTTCTCTTGCTTGCATTTACGGAATGTAAAATAATCGGATGATATTCCGATTTTATAAACATTCCGAAATGGAACATTCCGATTATTGAAATCATCCGATTATGCCCATCACTAATAATAAGTACTTACAGTATTATTACAGATAATATTCAAGCAGAAATGGACGAATTTTCTTCACTGATATTAACAGAAAGATAAAAATCCGTTTTCTAACGTGTATACGTTATACTAATCAAAAAGTTCTCAAATCACAGATTACCGAGAGACGAAGTCTGAGTCAGCGGTATCGCCAGCAAGTGAATAAACAGTCACATTAAATCATATCATTGCATTATTACGTTTATAATATGAATAGGTATAAAAAAAATAAAAATTTTAATTACGGTATGTATCAACTAAACTGATATACAGGGTGTTTCTAAAATAAGGGGGCATATTTTGCACAAGTATTCTGTTATCAAAAAGTTCTAATAAACCCGTGTCCACAAATGCATCCTTTCTAAAATATTAAGCTTTACCGTTTTAATGTGAGCGATTTTTAAAGTAATGTGAGATGTGGAAAATCATGATTAAATGGCTTACGTTGCTTGGAAAAGAGGATAACGTTATCTATATTACTTAGTGAAGTTGTTTATCAAGTGAGTATACTATTGAAATTTGACGTAAATTAGTAAAAGTTAGTTTCCGTAATGCAATGAATTTTTCTTTTCGTCAAAAAGCGGTTATGATTTTTATGTACGATCGTGTCAATGGGAATGGTCGCGAGGCAGCAAGGCTGTTATCAAGAGTATATTACAAATCCACAGCAACCAAATCATAAAACATATACTGCATAAAATGTATATGGATTGTTCTTTAATTATCTACATTAAAACTTTAAAGCTTATCATCTTACACAGGATGCATTTGTGGAGATGGGTTTATTATAACTTTTTGATTTATTTTTGAGCATAGAATACTTCTAAAAAGTATGCCCCTTATTTTAGAAGCACTTTGTATATGGGCGAACCCGGCTTTCAACTGATTTCAGAATAGATTGTCGGATTGTTTCGTTTTTGAAACTGGCAACTGTAATCGAATGGCAAGAGCAGTTACAAAAAAATAGTATGGCTAATTATAGTATGACTGTAACAGTTTCGCCTACGTGATACTCTGTATGCCTAAATATTCTCCGTAAATACATACACAAAAGAAAAGTATCATTAAAAAAATCTGTAAAAGGTTTTACTCAGAACTTCCCTCGTCGACATTGTGACACTAAATAATTTTAAAAATCAAATTACGTTCGGAGTACAAATTTCACGTTTCTAATAAAATAAATACATTTTCAAACAAAAAAAATTTTTATCATCCCGCTGGGGTTTGAACCCGCCGCATCTGCAGCTCTGCAGATCGCTCGATCCTAACCGCATTTCCGCAGCGGATATTACTACAGCGAAATTCCATCTGCGCTACCGAGTCGCTTCGAGGAAGGTCCGGCGCGCGCCTTTCTTGAAGAGCACGGTGTATGGTTGAAACATTTTTACTCTTTGGTGACATTATTCTTTATCGGTTAAGTCTTATTTTCGGCAAATGTAAAGCCTGACCTATGTGAAAGTTACTACTTCCTTTTATTTCAAAATTAACACAAAAATAAACAAAATTTTATTTTTTAAGGTGCTTACCCTGTATATATTTGTATGAAATTGTACCGGTTTCATGCAAGGTAGATATATAATACGTATGCACAATATCGTCTTCCCCCGACAAATAGTTTTTAAGCTATACTGCCAACAGATAAGACAGACAGACGGAATTGAGAAAACCTCTTTTTCGTCATCTAGGGACCTTGAAACGTGAAGATCTGAAAAAATCTCGGAAGGTGATTTTTTCGTTATTACAATACTTCCTAAGTCGTCTTTCAAACGAGGGAAGTAAAAATCTGTAAAAGGCTTTACCCAGAACTTCCCTCGTCCACATAGTGACACTAAATAATTTTAAAAGTCAAATTAAGATATGAGTAAAAATATCTTTACGTTTCTAATTAAATTTTAAAAAAAAAAGATTACCGATGGTCGAATTCGAACGGCAGGCGGACCGTGTGTGCAGCCCCAACGTTTTATGGGATATTGTAAGGGACTGCTCAATTTCTACCTGCGCCACGGAGCACCGACCTTTCGAATTTCTGCGTCGCAGTTATATTTAGCAACGCGCTAATTTGTGCCTCCTTTTTGTATCGTAAAACATTTATTCTGTATCTATTGGCTCCCATTTTTGGTAAGCGTAAAGCCTGCACGATGTACAAATTATTACTTGTATCTATTATTAAGTTCAATGAAAAATAAACAAAATTTTATTTTTTAAGTTTCTCACTTTGTATATTTGTCTGAAATGTTCGCGGTTTCATGCCAGGTAGTATATATGTTACAGGAAATGTATGAAACCTAGGAATTGTATACAATTCCTAGGAAATGTATATAATGCCGAGCCAATTTAGGAAATGTGTAAAATAATTAGTCAAAGGTTCTTTAATACATACATCTCCTAGGAAATGTATGTATTTCCTAGGCATTGTATGGAATTCCTAAATGGTACTAGGAAATGTATGAAAATCAACATTATACTGTAGAATTTGTGAATGAATGAAAAATAAAACATAGATGAACTGAAGTTTTCCTTAGCAGTGAGACGATTTTTCAGTGCTACTAACCTAACCTAACCTAACCTACCCTACCGACATAACATCCCGAATTTAACACATTTGCGATTCCAGTTTAGGAAATGTACACAATTCCTAGGAAATGTGTATAATAAAATGTATTTCACACATTTCCTGACGATTTTAGGCATTATATACATTTCCTAGGAATTCTATATAATGACGGATTACATACATTTCCGGTAACATATATATAACGTGTATGCAAAATATCATCTTTCTGAGAAAAATAGTTTTTGAGTTATACCGCCAACAGACAGACACACACAGACAGACAGGCAGAATTGAAAAAACCTGTTTTTCGTCATCTAGGGGCCCTGAAACGTGAAGATTTGAAGAAATCACCAAAGGTGATTTTTTCGTGATTACAATACTTCTTTCCTCTTTCAGACGAGCGAAGTAAAAATCTGTAAAGGGATTTACACGGAACTTCCCAAGTGCGAATTACATCAACTTGCAAATGAAAAAAAATTGCAGTCGCTCACTCACACGGGTTCCGATTACTAATATTTCTAGTCCGCCGCTTCAACCTCTAGACCACGCCGGCAGAGCAGGTGGGTCGCTTCTGTCTGTATTAGTGATGCAACCATAAAAAAAACCGTTCGTTTTTTTTGCAAAAAAAAACCGAGCAGTCTGGTTTTTTTTTAAATAGGTTTTTTTCAGAATTAAAGTGTAGCGAATAACAACAAGTAATATTCTTTGGAAAAACAAAAAACAGATATTTCTAAATAAAAATAATACATTTCATAGGTAAAGTGCATTATAGAATTTATAATAACAAAAAAAACAACAAAGATTTCTAAAGAATAATAATGTATTACATTTCATAGCCAAAGTGGATGTAGAAATTATAATAATGCATAAATTACTCGCTAACAGACATGGCTGACTCCTCAACTGATTTGGAGTCAGTATCCATGCAGTTTACCTCGCCCATGTCACTGTCTTATGACTCTGATGAATCGCTAATATTTAACATAACTTGATTCGTCGATCAGCTCGACAGTTTCAGAGCTAGGTCCAGCTTAAAACAACTTCCAACAGTGGGGGTGGGACAGGGGTGCTCGCATAGACGCATGCATACGCTTTGCTGTTCTATGAATAATACGTAATACGAGTAGGCAGTAGGTATAAAATGTTACTTTTGTTTATTAAACATTTGTCTAGTCGGTGCTGTAGTTTTCTTGAACTTTAAAGGGCATGTAAAATCAAGGTTTTTTATTCGATTTTAAAAAACTTTTTTTACATCACTAGTCTGTATATAAGAAGCGCGTTCATCGGTGTATATTTCAATCCATTTTACGATATTTATCATGTATCTGCTGGGTTCCATTTTGATTAAGGATATAAACCTAGTTATGTGTAAATTATTACTTATTTAATTTTTTTATTTAGAATACTTATGGTGCATCGACTACTGGGTCATTAGCACCGTGTACAATATTTACACTATATGTTATTGTATAACTTTTATTTATTCCTGTGTTAAAGCAAAAATAGACAATTTTTTTTAATGTGCCCACTCTGTACATATTTAACCGAAAGTTAATTTGGTTTCGAGCCAGAAAGACATACCGGGTGTCATAAAAAGAATTACATCTAGTATGCTTTGAATTTCCCATAATGCAATCCAAAACTTGACTTAAAATTGGCAAGACTGTAAGTCTATGTCAATTTCAAGTAAAATTTTAGATTGCATTATGGGAAATTCAAAGTATACTAGATGTAATTCATTTTAAGACACCCGGTATAATTTCCATGCAAAATATTGTCTTTCTCCAACAAAACAGTTTTTGAGCTATTCCGTCAACAGGCGGACAGGCAGACGGAATTCAGAAAATATGTTTTTCGCCATTATTTAGCCATCAAGGAACCCTGAAACGTGAAGATCTGATGAAATCGCAGAATCTGGTTTTTCGCGATTACAATATTTCCTTCGTCTTTTAGACGAAGGAAGTAAAAAGTGCTAAAGTAGGTTGCAATATAAATTTTTCTACATATTTTAAGATAACCCTTTAAAAATAAAACATGATTTGGTGGCAAATGCATGCTTAGGCCTAAACGTCAAAGTCACTTATTGTTGTTATACATATCTAACAGATGGCGCTAGAATAAAATTGTGTAGATAAAATTTAATGCGCTTTTTTAATTTATTTATACTGATGAAGCAATAATTATGTATAAAAGCAATGAGATAGCATCGGATAGCATGAACAGAAAAACAGAATGTTTGAGTAAGAAATAAATAGCTGTAATTGTTTTATTAGGCATATTTAGTTGAAATATGTCATAATTTAAACTAGCGTCAAGTCTACCCAAATATTTGTTTCTATCTCATTCTTACTCAAGCATTGCATTCTATTTTCTTGTTCGTGCTATCTCAGTGCTGTTATATACTCGTAGGTATAATTATGGCCTCATCGGTATGTCTGTTGTTTGTTATTTCCTATAAACAATGATTTGTGAAACAGTAACTATCCCATATACCCTAGTAGCGATGTCAGTTTTAATTCTTGGTACATACTTGTAACTATTCCAGTACTCTTTTACTCTGCGCGTGTCAAACACATCAGCAGCCAATTCGGATACAGTACCTAAAAGTTCAGCTATTTGCTCGAGTCTCCGCTTCAATTACATCATTACATCGAGTGATGAGTACTCTCTGAATTCATGGAGTCGACAGCTGACGTAAACAAACAAAACTGACTGCTTACTTCTTTCTTTCTCAGAAGTGAGAAGAATTGCTTAACACTGAATGATCGCAATAAAATAAAAAACAAGGTTAAATTTCAGTATCAGTTTTAAAAATCTAACGAATACTTTTGCAAGTTGATATACGTCACTTCGAATTTTATCGGGTAACTAGTATTCGTGTACCGAATAGTTACTTTTTTGACATCACTATACTCGAGTATTACAGGGTTTTCAAACTGTTTTTCACCATGTTTGTATAGTCTATCCGTTTTCAACATCAGAGCAGACCATGCCCATACATTTTTGTACGAGTGTAGATAGAAATTTAGTTACAAACCAGGTTTTGATGTTGGGTACAAATGAAGTTAGCAAGGTAATTCAGGACTAAAATTTCGGATTATTTTAAAAATGTTGCCATTACACTTACCAAAGCCACGATCAATAATCAGTCTCTTGTTTAAGTTTCTTTTGTTTGGCATTTTGAAGGTATATTTTACAAAACTTTGTAAAAACTTGCATTGTTAAAACAGCTGTCAAAAGGAAAACTGACGTTAATGACATTTTTAAGGTTAGGTTAGTACACTGTGTACATATTAGACGTCACAGCCTGCTCGGAGTCCTGTTGAAAAAGATAGACTAACAGTTGTTTCACTTTATTTCCCTCTTGTAAACACTTGTCAACACCATTGATACATGGTGTAAAGCAATCGGAAAACCCTGTATGAGTATATCCCGTACTTAAAATTAAATAAAACTGCAAAAAACCCTTCAATTTTCTCTCAAAATTTCGCGACGCTAATCGCAAGAATTAGAAGCGAAATCGGTGCCACAGCATGCTGGATAGACAGTGCACGGTGCCTGCGCAGCTTTAAATAGAGCGTATCTGCAACTCGAATAGTTTGCGAACAATGCCGCGCTAACCTTCAGGTAGAGGATGTAAATACGCATCGAGGTAATAACAACGCCGGCCTTGATCCGCTTCTTAAATAAAAATCGGCACAGATACCAACCGCTCTAGGGCACTGACGTCACATCCGAAAAGTCCGCGGACCTCCTAAGGGCACTGCGCGGTACCAAATTCTGGCAACCGGGTCGTGGCACAAGCAATGAAGCAACAAAGGTTCGTTTCGAACGGGAGCGAGCGGAATACTGGCCTCCAGTTGCAGTGAATCATGTGGTTGGCACGTGCTCGTGTCCAGGGCTCCGCGCGTTGTGGGAGGCTTCGCACTCGCGATGGAGGTCGGAGACCCGCGGCAGGCGAACGACCCGCAGAAGGGGCGCGAAGGACGTGACGGCGGCGGAGAGAGTTCGATGTGCAAATTCGAGGACATGCTGGATATGCGAAAGTGAAAACCAGCGGCGGAGTTAATTGGGACGCGACTTCGCGCTAGTACTTGTTGGTAGCTGGTATGTTGTTTCTCATGTTAAAGAGTAGAGGGAATAGAGGGCATCCTTGCGCTACTCCACAACACATGCCATAGAAACGTTCTTGATAATGTTACGTTATTATACTAACTTTAATGATACTGATTGGCTTTTGTGAGATGCCTGGGTTGGCACTATTAAAGAGAGATACGTTTACATCTATCGCTCTCTTGAGTGCCATCTCAAACTCGATATTACTTTCTGTTGTATCCTAACACAGAATCAAGTGACGATGTTCTGCTTTCTTCATTATTTTATGTTTTAAACCATGACTTTTTTCTTCTTTCTTGACCTCTTTTACCATTAATTTTCCATTTTAATACAGCGACTATAAAAGATTGTCTGGTCAAGCGGGCTATGAACGACACCACACTATAAGCATTGTGAAATGTGTTAACAGACAGTGTTATCACAACTCTTTTAACCAATATGCCTCACCAACAGATTAAAAATACCTATTTCTCCCTACGGTAGCAGGAAATCGCAGTAATAGCAATAGTAAAGGCACGGAACTAACACTCCACGAAGAAGATGTGCTGTAACCGAAAAGGTCATAAATTTAAAAAAGAAAAATTTCAATTTGTATTCAAGTTTTATTATGTATGTATGTATGTATTATCTGTAACCTCATTTACCTTGCGGTGTCGAGGCTGGTGCTGTGCTTTATGCGCTGGCATCTGGCGGTACAATGATCAACTTGCCCCGGATTCGGGATACAGAGTTGGATCGCGCCTTTGGTGCTTGCGCAGCAACCATTTTATTATAAAAGTACTAAAATATAGGAAGAATCAAGCAGTAATCTTGAACATGATTTTGTATATGTATACTTATTTTTTTTCGATGGAAATGCAACTTCTAAGGAAACCGTGAGCAACAAGCATGCAGCGAAATATCTTCCAGCTTCGCCTCGCTTCTGGAATGCACTACATCAGTCGATCCCTAGTTGGTACATAGGCTTCTCTTTACTATTTTTGCAGTAAGGTTAGGTTTCACGTTGACATCTTAATTATTTGAAATTGTAGTTATAGCTATGTATTATGAACTGAAGTTGTCCTCAGTACAATACGAACACAATTCAATCTAGTGACATTGCTTGTTGTAAATAATTTCCCAAGATTGCAATTTCATATGAAAAAAATGGACTACCTATATTTAAATTACCCCTGAAAACTATTATACGTGAACAGAATATAAATTCTAAATACATTTATTATTGGGCGTTCAGTTTCAGATTTTGTATGGACGTTGAGATTTTGATATCAAAGCGGCAGTATAAAATTTTGAAATATTTGTAACATTCTGGCAAAATACATTTTGCTCTTTGTTTAATTTGTTTACTCTCACACACTCCCCTTCGCCGGGCTCCGTAGCTCAGATGTTTAGCATTCTGGCTACTGACCTAAGGGTCGAGAGTTTGATCCCCGATCCAGGTGAGGTTTTTAAAAATAATACTCTGGTGTAGGGATGTTCCGAATACTCGTATTCGTATTCGTATTCGCGAGTATTCGCTATATTTTCAATATTTGTATTCGTAATCGTATTCGCCAAAATTAACACGAATATTACACGAGTATTTGACATTAAAATTATAGAAATATAGATAAGAATTTTAATAAAAATATAAAACAGGTATTCATACATTAAATAAAACATTTTTTTTAAAATATTAACCATTCTATAACATTAAATAAAAAACAAAACTATTTTCCATACTATTTTTAAAGTTTGCAGCGCGTACAAAAACGATGTTGATGTTGATATTATTCACTCAAGGTCATGTATTCGTATTCGTATTCGCATTCGCGAATATTCATAAGAGTACGTATTTGTATTCGGTATTCGTATTCGCGAATACGAATTTTTGTATATTCGGAACATCCCTGCTTTGGTGTAATACACGCACACAACTTCCTTTTTTATTATACCTGCATCAGAATCGCCGTTTAAAGCACGCCTGAGCGTGCGAATACAGGCGATTAAAGCTCGCCGAGCTTTAAAGGTTGTCAAGGAAACGACTGAATGCAACAACGGACATGGACGCGACAACAACGTAAATAATTCTCGTAACTATAGTAGCACTATTATTATGCCCTCTCGATTTATCACGACAAAAATTATTTCTAAGTTTTTAGCGCGTAATTTATTTCCAGTATTGGAGGTATAATAAAAAATAGCGTAAAGTATTCGTGGATAACTGGTTTTTAAACTCTCTATTTCTAAACGCTCTATTTCGAGCACTCCGGCTACGCCGTCGTGCTCGAAAACTCGCGCGTGTTTTAAAGACCTTGTTATCCACTCATACTTTAATATACTATTACAGTGATCTTATAATTAGCCAAAAGTCTGATTTTTAATTTTTAAGCATTTGTCAAAAATTTTCAAAAATTACAAATTCTACAAAAACGGTACAAAATAGAGCGTTAGTTGAAGAGACAAATTTTCTCTAAAATTTTAAGCTGAATTCAAAAATGTAATAATATACCGGGTGTTCTAATTAAAATAGGAGTTAATAAAAAAATGGTAAAAAAACAAAAGAAACCCATTTTAGAAGAATTCAACTGGAAAATCACCTATCTCACATCAATATACATTAAAAATGTAATAAAAATGTAGTTTGAAAAAAAATGTTAGAGCCGTTTTTAAAAGAATCGAAAAAAACTGAAAAATCACAAGAGTAAACGCGTACTTCCGGTCACAGAATAATAATAACCAGAAGGATATCTCGTATTACCTGACCGCCGGCCCCGCATAGCCTTGAGACGTTTCTACCCTGAAATTCTACCCTGAAACGGCCAGTGCAGTCAGTGTAGGTAGCGGCTTTGGGGAGAGCCCATGGAATACAAAGGTTCGAGGTCACCCGTTGTCGGCGTCGACATCAATGCGGTTGTGTAGAAGATATCCTTCTGGTTATTATTATTCTGTGCTTCCGGTTATGCAATTTTCTTCAAAAGCTTGCTGTCGCATCTACATAGTAAACAAAACTTTTATATGAAATTTCAACGCCATACTTCTTTTCGTTTTTGACACACAGACTGACACACCCAATGAACAAAAATATGTTTTTTGGGTTCAGGAAACTCTAAAACGTGAAGATCTGTTGAAAACTCAATTTCGAATTTTTGGGGTGAATCCAATACTTCCTTTATCGTAAAAGGAAGTTAAAAAAATGCGGATGAAAACCTCTACAGAATGCCATCATTCGGAAGTGATGTAAAGCCGTGGGTCCCATGTTACTACGATGTGTAGCATGTAAAAGATTCTTTGCTAAAGTTAGAACTCTTTAGTCTCGGCAAAATTCTAAGTAAGACTACGGTACCTGGTACCCTGCATGCCTAGACCTTGTCCGCGGGGTTGGCAAAAAGTTCTTATGAAGACCTACTTGCTTGACATCAGTCTCCCCAAAACATATAGTACGACTAAATACTACTTCCTAAATGGATTATAGCATTAGTCATAATAGTATATTACGTATAGAGAACGGTAAGGGATTTTTACCGTTCGAAGACAATTGTTTGGAGGAGGAGCGAAGCGACACCTCCAATTATTGTATGAGAACGGTAACCCTTAACGTTCGACGTGCTTATAACATTTTTTGCACGATCGAATTAAAATTATATATAAAATATTTACTGAGAAATTAAAACGAGCGAAATACTTGGAAATGATCGAAGTGATATGGCGCACATCGCTAGGTAACGAATTTGTTATTTGTCAAATAAAATTTCATAAAATTGTGCATTAAGACTAATTTTGATTGTTTTTTAAAAAGGCGACGGTAAGTATTATTGTTGTTCAGTTTTTAGATCGATAAGTAATTTTGCTGTTGCCGCAGTGTATAGCAACTGGTAAATTCCACTTACTGTCATGAAAACACCCATGGTAAATAGTCAGAAATGACCGCTCGTGCAAAAAACAATGTTGAGAAAAAATTTACTTTCAAAGCTCTCTTGGCCGACCGACAATCTTTTATAGACAGTCTATATAACTTGTAATAGGTTGCAGGGTACAACCCTGCAACCTATTATTCTCTATATCTCATTATGTGTCATTAAGTATATCGCGTTTCTATTTTTTAGTACTTTGACTAGTTGTACGTCTGATCCTAATCTATTTATCACGTCTTCCTTTGTTATTCTAGTAGTCCAATGAATTCTTAAGGCTTCTATAAATCCACATATCAAATGCTTTTATGCATGTTTGAGTATCTTTTGTCCATCTTGCATCTATAACGGAGCTATTAACGCACCGAAGAGTGCGTTTATAGCTCCATTGAGTGCTTTAATAGCCTAATACAAATAACCTTTTCAAAGTTGGTAGCTTTGAAATCTCACAATATCAAATATTAAATCGTTGACGGCATTTTCCGTAATTTTCCGTATTTCCGGAGGGATACACGAAAAATCTTTCACACTAATAGTGATTTGTTTTTATTACTCTGACAACTACTTACGTCCCTTAACCTCACAGTCTGATTAATAAAATTTGTTACTAGAAACCAGAGATACCAACATAAATTGTGTAGGGACCCCAACAAATACCAATAAAAACACTAAAGCTTTGACCTTGAAAATTATTATAGAAAAAAAATGTACTTTACCTGGTACTCTGCATGCCTAGACCTTGTCCACGGGGTTGGCAAAAAGGGCCAATCAAGGTCTACTTGCTTGACATGAGTCTCGCCACAAATACTACTAACTAACTAACTGTCACATTAGCGTTGCCAACCCATACAAAATTCTCTAAATTTTATAACTGCGATTTTTTATTTGAAGAAAATAATATAAAAACTCGTTTCATAAGTCTTATAGCACTCGTCCTTTAGCCCCCCCCCCCCCCGTGGCTCGCATTCTAAACTTGGACTCGTGCAATAAAACCGGCTTTATAAACCTCGTTTTTCATCGTCCACGTTTCACATTCAAAATACCGTTGATCAAATGTAGCATTACCCGCAGCCTTATATACTGATAATGACAACTTTAAGTTACATAATACATTTTATCCAACACCTCCTTGTTATAAGGCTATAAATAGATACATTTTAGACCCATAAAGTGACCCATAATTCGCTTGTGAGATAAAAACCACAAGTCACTAGTGTATTGCTGGCGACACTGTCAGTCTATGTCAAAGTCGAGGTCAGTAGGTTTTGCGTCAAACTGTGTCAAATAACAAACACAACATAACCTGCCACCTTGAATTTGAGATAAAAGTACCACCAACAATACACTTCAGTACTGCCAAACGTATAACACGAATCACAGGCGCGTCTAATTATACATTTATTTCATCTCTCGGTACTTTAGCTCATTCTCAATTAGTTTGATATTTTGACTTTTCACAGCTGTCAATGCAAAACCTGTTTTTTGGTATTTATAGAGTTGCTGGATAACATTTTGTATAGCATGCGCGTGTAATTACATATACTTCACCAGATAAGAGAACCGACTCGACCTGGCGGCTTCGAGGGATCAACTTTTCTTTCGTGGATTATTTATAATACAATACACTTGTACCATAAATAAATATTATTTACTCCTATTAAATAATATTCCCATTATTAAGATTTTTCAATTTATAATAGCAGATATTCTGTTTTCGGGCACTCACAAATCAACGACGATCTATTTCAAATCGCTCCCGATCACCCACGATGTCCCACGATCTGCGACGGCATAATGCCCTCTGCAGAACTAAGAGTTGAATTGAACGACGTGTCTCCGTTTCATTTGTTTACGTTTTCCAATGTACATTACATAATAGCATTTATTTTCTGAAGTGTCTACCGGTTTCTGTTTTTGTTGTTTAGAAAATTGCTAAAACTGCTTTAAAATAAAGTGAATACTGGCAGCACTGAAGAAAACTGTACCCCCACAAAAAATAGTGCAAGCGGCGAAAACAACTACCGAAAACCTACTACCAACAAAATCTAGATTATCGCGATTATGGCCCACTCCTCGTGAATAATAGCTATCATAATCGCACATTTTAAAAAATATATACTATTTCATTCTCATGAAATTACATGAAGCTATTTCTATTCCTTGTTTAATATCTTTCAAATGATTCAGCTTATCATTTATGTTTCATCCAAGATGAATGCAAGACAAGTGATCTAGAAAACACCGTGGAGCTTATTATTACGGTATTTATATTACGGCCTTACTTTCTGTGTATAAGCGATTGATTCATTAAAGTTTGTCGACCTTGGTCACCATCTGTGTATCTAATATTATTTATAATCGCGGCATTAATTTTTATTCCTCCGGGTCTGCCGTCTGATGTGTCTTGAATTATCCTTTCCGAATATAGATATATTGAATAATAACGGAGACTTTTGTATTTTCTGTACTTGAACTGCCGCTGTTCTGATAATTCTTAGGGACCGCGGAAGTGGGGGGCAGAGGGGGCCAAATGCCCCCCCCCCCTAAAATAAAACCCGATTTTCACCCCATTCAAAACTTCAGATTGAACTGAAACTTTGCACACTTATCAAGGACCGATGACAATACAATAATTTGATAAGTTTACATATATGTTATTACAGGGTTCCCCACGGAAAGCGGCAGGTTTTAGGTTGGTAACCTTGCACAAACGAAAACGTTAAATTTGTTTTGTGCTACCAACCTATTGCTACTTGTTTTTTTGGGGTTGTTATCTGTGACCAAAAGTTCAAGTTACCGCATCCTTCTTGGTTACTACGGCAATAACAAAATAACAGCCCCGTTATAAAATATAACGGTAACTTGGACTGTTGTTATATGTGATAATCTGTCAGTTGTCTGAAATAAAAAGGCTGTTTGAACGGTACTTTTAATTTTATAATTTCGTTGCGCAAAAATGTTATAAGACACTCAATCGGGAGGTACCTTATTAGAACAGGCCCTTCGGACCTCGTATTTCTGGCTTTTTCTCGGCCTGTTCTAAGATACTTACCGATCTTGTATGATAATATACTATTTCAAATATTGTGAGGGTGTTCTATGGATTTTAGGATTTATTTCCTTTTCCTCTATGTCTAATATAAAGTTATGCTACTCATTTGTGGTGTTTATATTGTTCTTCTTTTGCATTGTACCTGGCATCATTTTGATCTTTCTGTGGAAATTTAAATCGTCGTACATATGCATAACTTCTAGGCGTTCTACTTCGTCGCATTTTCTTGTAGGCACTTTTGTTTTGCTAACATTATCTTATTTCTCGTTCTTGATTTATTCTTTTATGTGTTATCATCCATTTTCTTCTTTTTCCTGTTTTTTCCCTACCGTGTCTTTACCAGATGTATCTAATATATTTTCAGTTTTGGCAATGTTTCTTTTATTTCTCTTTCTTCTACTGTATACTTTTACGGGTGTATGTCATGTTTTCTATTGCGTCTTCTATTCCTCTTACGAAGTTATTCGTAATAATGTCGTTCTGTATAGTTTTTCCAGTCTAGGACTTTTTCTTTTTGGATTAATTTTTTGAATTTTACTCTTATTGCCGCTATTACTGGATTGCGAAATCTGCTCCTGGATGTTTTGCACTTGTCATACAGTTTCTTACTACTCTGGTTGGATGGTCTTGGAAGCGATTTCCAGGTATACAGTCGTCAATTTTGAAGTTTACACCATGTTGTCGTAAAAGCTAGTAGTATCCGTGAAAAAAAATACCAAACTTTACATGCTAATAAAATATGATGAACTGAATCGAATATGTCTGCATTTTTCGTTTAAATGTATAATTCGGCTAAAAAAGTTGCATTTTCACTGTTTGAGATACATAGATGAAGGCATGATTGACGTATATTATTTCAAGATGTGCGACAATTTAATACTAGTAAATTATGAGTAATAAAATGGATCATAGCATAGCTATTTCAGTTTATTTTGTGAAAACTCCAGTTAGGCTTCTTGACAGTATTCTATTAATCGTGTTCCTTGATCGTTTCGTTCCCCAAATCCACATCGTCCAACAATCTCACCAGCTTCCTCTTTACCAACTTTCGCATTAAAGTCACCCAAAATTATATTAAGATCTGGTTTTTTGAGTGACTTAAGAATATATTTAATTTGTTCACTGATATATTCAAATTGATCTGCATATTCTTGGATGATGTTTAGGTTCACTGAGTGTCTTGCTAATTGTGTGAGCATAGCTCCAGACATCGGTGCGAAATGTGTGACATATTCAACAAGTTCTTCATCTATCAGGAGTGCCTTGGTCCCCTCTTGAATAATACCGTGTGTTCCAAAAAACTCATTTAGGGCAGGCCTTGGAAAGAAAAATAAAAAAAAAGTATTTTGTACATTTTTAGAAAAATAGTTCAAAATCGATATGTAATTTAGTTCTCTCTGACTTATGGTAGTTCATTTGCTACAATGGGAATGTTATAGTTATGGCAAACTTCAATTTGATCATGGCATGCTGCGAATGAGTTTTTTTTAAACACGAGATATAAAGCATATCCTTGTGTTGTGTCGAGTTGTCCATTACATTCCCATTTCACTTCACTAAATGGCAACATATGTAGTTTCATTTTATGCATCTCTTTTACTATATTGAACAACTTACCTGTTTTAAACAGGTTTCTAACATTTCATGTACCTAACCTAGCTTTCCACCCGGGGATTCGTAGCACCCTGCGATGATTTAACATCTGTCGAGAACTGAGGGTCATATTTGATTTAAAATTTATAAATGTAGATAATGGGGCCAGTTTCATTCTATTATTCTAATATAAATTCCGCTTGTTCTTTTGTTAAAGCTGATAGTTTAGTGACTGACTTCAATAGTGTTATCCTTCTCCCATTGTCACAATAACTTACATTCCCTTTTTTAGGATATCACGATGATTCCCTTTTTCTAGGTATCAGGGATATCCTCGGTTTTAGAGTTTTATTTTTAAATAAACCCTCGATTACATGATGAGCACTATCAACAGTGAAATCAGAGGCATTGTGTGGATTTAAATAAACTGGAGGATTTAGAATATGCTGATGGTATATGACTTTTAGCTTACACGTACGAAAGCACGACAGCATGGATATTTTCTGACCAGATGTCATCGGCAACCAATGGACCAACTATAGCATTTTCTAACCAACCACAGACAGCCAAAAAATGGCAAATTAAAATGGGGGATGCGGAAGAATGGCATTGACTGGGAAATCAGGGCAGACCAGAAACGACGGAGATGTACAATTCTAAGAATTTAGAAGTGTTAAAGACTCTAATTTGGTTCTAGCCTTGGCTTCAGTAATTATGCCCAGGAGTAGATCTTCTACAAGTTAAACAAAACCTGGCAAGTCTATTTAACTCGATAAACAAATCGAATTCCTAACACCGTAGTTCCATAACTCTAATAGTTTCTGATACGTAGACTTCTAAACTATGAAAGAAATCATCGATTCATTTTCTTTTTCTCCGCTTATTACCGAAAATTAAATTTTCGACACACCCTACTCACTTCGAAAATTACCAACTTTAATCGACCCAAGAGATAGATCATGCATGTAAAATTCACGAAAGCTCATGTATGGAAGCATGTAGAATGCACGAAAGTTTATGAGTTTATTGCACTGAGAAGGCCCCGCCCTGGTTGCCATGTGCAACACAGAAATAAACAAGATAATTGTTTATTTACGTGTGCGTAATTTTCAGTTCAGTTCGTAGTTTTTGACTTCAACTACAACATTACGATAAAATGAGTGATCCAGACGAAAATCTTCATTGCGCATCTCCAAAAAATTATTGCAGCATCTAGCAAAAACTACAATTTATTGCCGGAAAAATTGCGGGAAAAGTACAATGAGATTTATCGGTGATTCTTCTTATTCTTCTTCGTCAGTCTGGGTTCATCCAGTGTTGGATATAGGCCTCTTCCAAATCCTTCCATGAGTTTCTGTCTCGAGTTGTTCTCATCCATTTCTTTCCTGCTACGATTTTTATATTGTCTGTCCACCGTTTTTGAGGTCTTCCAATACTTACTTCTCTTAGTTTCTCTAGGTCGGCACATTGCTATTTTATCAAATTCGACGTTAGTAGGTTAGATTTTGCGTCAGTTTTGACACAAACTGACGCAAAACATAACCTGATAACCTCGAATTTGACATAGACTTACAGTATTGCCAATTTGAAGTAAAATTTTAGATTGCATTATGGGAAATTCAAAGCATACTAGATGTATGTAATTCATTTTAAGACACCCAGTATGACGTCGTATTGTCGAATCTCGCACGTTGAGGATTTATCCCGTTGTCCCGTACGTCTTCACCCTTGGGGGATTATAATTCATCTTGGCAACCCTGATTACCGCTAGATCTTCGAGGCTGTGTTCCGCATCACGTCAACCCTTTGCGATTTCCGAAGTCGTTCCATTTCTTCAGGCACCTTAAGACAGTCACGTCAAATGCAGCCAGCTGAGCTTCTTCAGGAAACAAATATAAATTCGTTTTATGGTGTATCATGTACAGTGGACGTCCCGTCGAGTGTTGAACAATTCAGCGCATTTGTTGTAACCATGTTATTTGCTGTTGCTAAACTTAATGAATTGCCGTCGTAATTATTTGGTGTTTAATGTAACTTGTAGCAGTTTCGTTTCTAGAGCCGCCTTAATGTATTTGCAGCAAAGTTTACTGTTTGTAATTAAGTCAATGTGTTGCGTAAGCTAACTTAACTAACCTCATTGATTATTTTTAAATCTTAACTAGTGAATTTCATGTTCATTGTCACCTGCACATATTTTTATTTATTTCCAATAGAGTTCATTGTCAAGTACTTACGTTTTTCATTTGTGTTTATGGTATTTGCCTGTGTTATGTGTGTACTTTTCAGTTGTAAGGAGTTTAGCAGCTGCTTCATTGAGTTATTTTTGTAAGGTAAGTCGATACTGAACGCAACTCGCTGACCACACTCTGCCAAACTGATAGTAGAAAAGCGAGCCTGCTAGTTCCACCTTCGAGTGGGCTCACCTATTGTTTAATGTTGTTTGTTATTTTTGCCCAAATTCTGTTGAATGTGGTGGCGTCCTTATTTAACATCATTTACCTCGTTGTGTCGAAGCACTTTTAGATAGTAATAGAACCACGACCTTCTCGCTGAGCATCTAATAGCTGGAGCACCTTGTTACAGCACATTCCGTACCGAGGTTGGGGCTGCGCATTTCGGTTAAATTACCGATTATGTCGTAAAGTCGTTTTGTGGGTAACATGGGTCCCGGGTGGAGCAGCTTGAACAAGCATCCATGTTCGATCAGTAGAGTTAAGCAACGCTCTTTCTGGTCAGAAGTCGGATGGGAGTTCCACGGCTGCTTCTTTCGGCGCCGCGTGGTACGGCTGCCACGGAAATAGTTGGTCCCGGATGTCATAACAACATCATGACAGTCGTTAGTGGGGTTGGAAGTCCCCATAAATGCACAGCGACGCCTATAATTGGCCTAACGGCTGTTGGCTGAGTGCGAAATAAATAAAAATAAGTAAATAAACAACTTTGGCTCTCGAGCGTATGATTTTGTTTTGCACGCTTGAGGGGCTGATCGTTATGTCGTTAACGTGTTTTCGTCCTGTAACAAAGTACACTCATTTTTTTCCATTTGTTTCGAACTAATGCATTTTGTTATCATTGTGTGCCTTCGTTCTCTTTAAGGTGCTTTCTAATTTCTGCCAGCCACCTTTATCTTGATATCCTCTCCTACCTTCTGGAATACTTTACGAGATCTTGTTGACTTTTCCAGAAGGTTGCATACGTCCACGTTGTCCCCCCCCCCCCCCCAACACCGGTTGCTTTTCATTTACACAAATATGCTGGTACAGTTGCAATATCTGGGTCATGTAATGTGGGGAAAAATATACGATATAAGTACTACAAATAATCATACATACAAGAAAAAATACAGGGAAGAGGAAACCGAGGAAGAAGACACAATTCTAGGTTGACCAACTTAAGAGAGTGGTTTAAGTGTAGCTCCACTGACTTATTTTATCTACAGTGTATTAGATGAAGTACTTGTTATAAACACGGTCTCATAAAAGCTGGTATTTCTGAAATTTTGCATGATACCATACTTTTCTATTTTGAACAACTGTCTTTGATGATCTTTTGACGTATTTAGAACAGAAGAGTTACTTTACTTGAATAAAAAATTAGGGCCCATGAAGACCAGTCCAACATTTTAGTTTTACGGCTCAGAATTTTACGAAGAAAATCGCCAAGTGTAGATTTGTCGCCAATTTATATGCACCCCGTATATACGAGCTGTTTCCTAAAAAACGCCGCAACCCATAACTCCGTTGTTTTTAATTTTAGACCCAACAAACTATATATACTTAAATGGCAAGACAAGTGCTACCTTTTGACATCGCCCGTTCGTAAATATCTTTCAACTGTTTTGAGCAAAGATGTTCAACTTTTTTATTTTAAATGGAACGCCCTGTATATGTTTACATATTTGGATTCAGGATGAAATTCTGCATGCAGTAGTATGCTTCATTTGTTTTTTGAACCCTTAGAAATGTTTAAAATATTTTTTTAATATTGCATGTAGACAGTCGTACAGTACCATAAAATTTTCAAGTGTGCAGTGGAAAACAATCAGAATGTAAATATGTTATTGGAAACAAATTTAAACAAAACTACAAAACGTATCTACAAGTATTGCTCAAACTGACCGCCACCTTGTTGAACACACAACTGACATCTTCTAGTTACTCCATTGGTCGCATTCAATATCAACTTGGGAGGTATTTGGCGACAAACATTGATAATCATCTGCCTCAGAATTTCTTCGTTTTCTGGACGTGTTAGATACAATATTTCAACATTCTGATTATTTTCCACGGCATACTTGAAAATTTTATGGTACTGTACGACTGTCTACATGCAATATTAAAAAAATATTTTGAACATTTCGAAGGGTCCAAAAAACAAATGAAGCATACTACTGCATGCAGAATTTCATCCTAAATCCAAATATGTAAAAATGTACAGGGTGTTCCATTTAAAATAAAAAAGTTGAACATCGTTGCTCAAAACAGTTGAAAGATATTTACGAACGGGCGATGTCAAAACGTAGCTCTTGTCTTGCCATTTAAGAATATATATAGTTTGTTGGGTCTAAAATTTAAAACAACGGAGTTTTGGGTTGTGGCGTTTTTTAGGAAACAGCCTGTATATATATATTACAGTATATTTGGTATTCTTATTTCGCTTTAATATTAGGCATTAACACCCCACGATTGGCAAAGCCGCATTGGGGAATTACAGTGGATTCAGCGTTCGAGTTTCGTGACCGTTGAAGTCAGTGGGAAGTAGGGTTGCCAACCGTCCCGCGTGAGGCGGGACGTCCCGTTTCCACGTCTCAAATAATGCGTCCCGCGATACATGTCTGCGGGACGATAATTGTCCCGCTTTATAGTAAAGCCCGCTCCGCCCGCCGAATGAGTGTCACACACACTGTATGTGAGTCACACAGTGTGATACACGTGTTCGCTTCGAATGAACGACAAAATCTTTGGATTTATTTGTTCAAATGCCCTCACCAGTTTCACAATTGATGAACAAGAGTCCATCAAAATTATTTTGATTAGGTACATGGTACAAAAATGCATTCAAATATCTGGACGATCAGTTTGATTTTTCGGAACAGAATAATTTGGCAATAATGCGAATATTTGCTTTGGAAAATACATTCAATTACAAGAATCTCTCTATGTGTTGTGAACAATTATCACTCACCAAACTCATAGATATGGACGAACTTTATAATGAGTTTTGCAGTGTTAAGGAAACTGTAATAGTATATTGTATGTTAAGAGCTGAAAGTGCATCCTTGCCGCTTGCGCATGAATATTGCTGGTTGAGACGAAGCAAAAGCGGCAAGCGCACTTTTAGCTCGAAATACTTATACATACTATTTTTTCGACGACTGAGCATATTATTAAAGGAAAATATCAAATTTCATTTTATCGCAAAAATTAATTGACAATCAAGTTAACATTACTCGCGCAGTCTATGACATGTGACGCGATTATTTCCACAAATGGCGGGCGTTGTCAAGGAAACATTCGGACGTGGCTACCTATTTTGTTAACGCGGAAACCCAAAACGCTCGGCTAGCGGCAAAGTGATGAAAACGCACGCTCAGCCGCAAATGTCAACTTTCTGTTGTCATATGACAGTGAGAAAAATCTACTTTCGATGTCAGTCGTCGAAAAATAAAATTACTAAGGAACGTAAACAAACACCACAGTCAAATGAAAAAAAAAATCAATCTATGAAGCTTGGCATGAACTATTTCAGCATTCGAATATACCGAACTTATTAAAGATTTTCAAATGTATTGTGTTCATTCCATGTTCTAACGCCGCTGCTGAGAGGGGATCTTCACTTTGTGGAAACGTCTGGACTGATTCAAGAAATAGACTGAGTGTTGAACATGTAAAGGCAGAACTGCAAGTAAAAATTAACTTTCAGTAGAATTGCAAAGACCTTTATGATTACGTTTTGAAGAATAAAAAATAGCTCAAATGTGCCAAATCACAAGCCAAGTACTCTTTCAAAAACAAAAACTAATTTTGAACTTGTTTGAGCAAAGTGCTTTATTTACTGATTCGTGTTCAATTTTTTTGTCATGCTTACTTTGTAATAGCGAAGAATTTTCTCAAAGTTTATTTCAAATTTTAAATAAAACTGATAAAAAAAATTATTACAATTGTTTTTCTCTCATTTCTGTACATTTGTAGACAAGTCCCGCTTTATTTGGCCAAGTCCCGCATATTAATTTCTGGTTTCCCGCATATCCGTGAATAAGAGTTGGCAAGCCTAGTGGGAAGTGAGTCCACATTTTCTGGTCTGCAACCAGGGGTTCTATCTCTGAGCCATCTTCGCTGCTTTCTTTAAATCGATAATACAATAGAATTTAAGAGATATTTCGTTTTGACTCTGGAGCATCCTGTATAACAACGACGGATTTCTGGCGTTTAGCAAAAGTTTCAAGTCTAACCACAAATCTCGGTTCCTCTAACGATAGAGAACCGATAGTGTATACCGCTATCTCGAAAAATAAAAAGCAATGACCTTTCTAAAAGAGAAACTCGACATGTAATTTTAATAACAATACATTTCATGTAACTTATTAGTGCTTACCTACGGAATGTCTGATGAAATGGCCTATATTTGCTACGTTCAGCTCGTGCAATCGGTAAGAAGAGGTTATTGCTCTAAATAGTTTTCTGTGAGAATGCGAGCTCGTAAACGATTTCTTTTAAAAGTGTCACCTGAAGGTCCATTGTATTAAGTTCCTTTGAAACGCTTTGATGCAAAATATTTATTTCGCTCTTTTGGACTTTACTGCCGCGCAGTACAATACGGCAAATATGTTAAATTGATTGTTCTTGCAATCGATTAATAATATGGTAAGAAACTTCGCAAAGAATTTTACTAAAATGTTGCTTTTAATAATGAGATGAACTTAATTCAATAAAAATTGTATTTTTTAACTGAGAAATCGCCATAAGCGCAAGCACTTCGTACGAGTGCCTACTTGATAGTGCATTTGTTTACATTTCAAATCTTTTGTAAGATAAGCTGGTGAGCGATAACCTACTTCAGTTATGATGCTACTGCATTCATTAGTCATTACATAAAAAAAAAATCGACGAAATTTAAAAATGTATTTCTGTACTTTTAACCTAATATGTATAATGACATTTTGTTACTATATGAGATTTAATATTGACACTAGTGCTAATATGAAAATGTGGAACAACTTTTTTGATTTAAGTAAATGTATTTACTATAAAAATTAGTATGACTAAAAGTTACAGAACATCTTGTTAGCAACAAGTTGCAAAATTTGTGTTTTTCACACACGTGTTGCCCTACGAGCGAAGCGGCTTCACGTCTAGTGTGAACAACCCTTTCATTTTGCAACTTGATACATAAATACCTATTTTATACTTTCCGAGTCTGGACATCTGTCCCCATAGGTTTATTAAATGTTTACTATAAATACCAATTTTGTTAATATAATTACTCAATGAACACCATGAAAGTTAAGAATCCAACAATGTAACTTTTTTAATTTAATTCTACGATATTTTTATGCAATAGCCAATAGCCAATCACTGAACGTACATGCATTTTCCACTCCCTCACAGACAAAGACAGATTCCGACATCCTGAGATTCCAATATTTAGCATATGGACTGGCAAAAGCTAGTAGTATCCGTGAAAAAAAAACAAACTTTACATGCTAGAAAATATGATGAACTGAATCGAATATGTCTGCATTTTTCGTTTAAATGTATAATTCGGCTAAAAAAGTTGCATTTTCACTGTTTGAGATACATAGATGAAGGCATGATTGACGTATATTATTTCAAGATGTGCGACAATTTAATACTAGTAAATTATGAGTAATAAAATGGATCATAGCATAGCTATTTCAGTTTATTTTGTGAAAACTACTGCTTCTTATCCAGGGAATTATTACACACGGCCTTTAAATACGCAGGATTGCGCGTCGCGTATCTTGATCAGACACCTACGTGCAAAAGTTGTAAGCAAGCATCAGTAACTTGGCACTCGACACATTGCAAGTTAAAATATTCTTGTCTTCGAACCTACTTCTTGCCGCTCTGCATTCGCTGCAGTCTATAAACTGTCGAAAAGCTGAATGAGGAGCCGCTTCGATCTGGCACCAAGGAGTCCGTAAAAGCAAGCAGCGCTTATTGTACAGTTTATATTAATGAAATAAAAATTACTCGTGCTTTGTTTAAGCTTCTAAAATAAGAATGATGAAAAAGAAGTAAAAATAATGTTTCTTTCAAAATACAAAATTTCTTTCCTTTCTGAATTACTGGTTTGTTACTGTGGAGTCATTACTTCTTGGCTCCTTATAGCAAGCCACTAATATTGATAGAAATATCTGTGATGCATCTACCAAGACCAACTAAATCTAAAGAAACAAGGGACTTTGTTCCTATAGATTTAGTTGGCCTTGCATCTACTGAATCCCAATACCATGTAGTACTTAATACTTGAACTAACATTTCGCCCACATTTGCAAAAGTGTCATGGTCGCCGCGGTTTTCATATGATCCACCCCTGGATCTGAGTTAATCTTAAGTTTTTTGTCTTAGTAATTTTGTAAAGATAGTGATGCCATACAAGCGTCAGTAATTACGTTAATAATTAGTTTTTTAGCTTTGTATCACAATTACCTACTAATTAATATACTTATCGTACTGCACTGAAAAATGTTAGCTGAACTTATATCCCGTTTTGGAGGTTTAAGAAACATGAGTGTCAATCATTAAATCAAACTATAAGTAAAATTCAAATTATTGACACGCGGGTGTCAATTATTGTTCTACCAATGTTCTTTTTTTTTTGTTATATTAGTTGAAATGTCTATAACCAATTAAAAAAAAACGAGATCCAATGATGACACCCCTGTCAACTATTGAGAGGGGGGTTAGTGGCAATTATTGATATCTTTCAGCGAATTCCCAAGCCAAGTGACATCAAATGTTAAAACATAATAAAGCTAAACAAACCTCGATTTTATGTACTGAAGCACAATAAGCAGCTCTAGTCGATGTTATGTTGGTAGTGCAGAAATCTGAAGTATATTATCGTTGATGGCCATGTAAGTCGATGTCAAATTCGAGGTTAGCAGGTTAGGTTTTGCGTCAGTCTGTGACTTGCACTTCGAATATGACATAGCTTGACAGTGCTACCAACAATACACTTCAGTATTGCCAAATGTAAGACGAATCGCACTTGCTATGCTGTAATGGTTGCTATGGTATAAAGTACCACTTCTCTCAACGAATTTGAATTAAGAAACATAGTATATTCATATAAAATGCGATAAGTCAGTTTCTGTGCAACTGTGCTGAATAGTTGTTTTTACGGACTTAATTACGGCTGCAAAATTCGTTTTCGCGGTCGTTACTATTTCGCGGCCGCTGTTATTAGCAACGGCCGCGAAATTGGCATGGTTGCACAAAAAAATTAATGTGTTTTTCATTGTAATATGCACTGCCATTGCATAAAAAATGTGCATGTTGCCTTCGTAAAATGTTTGGCTTACTCGGAATAATTTAGTGGTCTCGACTTCGTCTCGCCGGCCAAACATATTCTTCAGTACTACAAACAAGTATACAAATAACTATTATATAATGTGAAACATTGAAATTGATGTCAGCTAGTGGTACCTCAGACCTTATTAAAAAAAAGTGAGTTATCTCACGCAACATTTAATAAAAATGGGTGTGGTGCATATCTCTCCCCTTTCTATTGGTTCTTTGTTCTATCTTGGTTGTATCCTACCGTGCGTTTTTGCTGATTATATCACGGGGAGCCAATGTTTATAAATTAATTGTAGTATGTAATTAGTGTACAAGAATTCTAAGTGGACAGAATTAATGCGAACATTGTCGACTTAAAAACAACGTAAAACTGCCTTCATTACCCAGCTTGAACCCGCGTAATTGACGTGTAATCTACATATATTTATAATCAAACATCAAAGTCGGATGGGTCTTTAAATACTAATCAATTTAACTTACTCCTGGGGAAGCCCTCCTCCGTTCCTCTCAACAGAGTGCAAAGTGGGCACCAGTCCCACCGCCAGCAAGACAGCGATCTTGCTGCTCTCACTAAAGGGCAGCTCCTCTTGCGCAGGGCCGAAGGGGAGGTTGATCTCCGGCAGGGCGCCCTTCTTGAGCCGGCACCTGGTGGGCAGCCCTAGCAGCTCGTGCTGCACGTCCCGCTCGTAGCTGCCGTCCGTGAAGTGGCGCGAGCAGATCCTCGCCGTGGCGCAGTTGTGCACATGGCGGCCGCACGCCTTTAGCCACTGCGACCGTGTCGTGGGATCCCCCGGAAAGCGGTGGTAGCGCACCGAGCCGCCCTTCGTCTTCCTGTGAGTGTTGTTACAGTTCGCGACGGCGCACTGGGGCATGTTCTCACATTTTCAGAACGGTACTTTTCGAAATCGCGTCGATTTGGTGGTGCTCAAAGTTAGGCCGCCTTCGAGTAGATTGAAGGTTTATGGGCGACGTGCTGGGATTTTATATTTTTAATGATTACTGGAAGATACCCGATTGCTTATTTAGACAGAACATGAAATTTGCATGTAACGTCGCAATGTTTATATTATATTAGGGGCAAATTTATAAATGTATGCTAGTGACGTCAAAACTACATGGGGGGGAGGGGGGGGGGGGCATAGGACACAACGCCGATTGAACACAACGCCGACCGTGGACATTACGCCAATTGTGGACATTACTCCGATCTGGGACATAACGCCGACCATCTGAAATGAAACGAATAATCAAAGGCTGCAACTAATCTAGGCAAGCTAGAACATCTTTGAACATCTTCAGACGGTCGGAGTCGTGTCCATCCACTATTGATGAGGGCATAGGACACATGTCGACTGGACACCCTATCAACCGTAGACACCACGTCGACCGTTTACACAACGCTGATCGTCTGAAGCGAAACGAACGATCAAAAACTGCAACTAACCTAAACACGCTGGAATGAGACACAGCATCTTTGAACTACTTCAGACGGTCGGCGTTGTGTACCCAATTGGTGTTGTGTCCATCCACCTATGATGAGATCATAGGACACAACGTCGACTGGATATAACCTATAACGTCGAACATATACAGCCTGTTCAACAAAAAAGGCCCCGCCTTCTAGCTACTTTATAGTGTTAAAAGTGTAGGTTTTTATGTGCCATTTTATTTGATATAAGGTTTATTGGGTCTAAAATAAATAATAAAGTAGCTAGAAGGCGGGGCCTTTTTTGTTGAACAGACTGTATACTACGCCGATCGTAGACACAATGCTAGAATGAGACGCAGCATCTTCGAATCACTTCAGACGGCCTGCGTTGTGTCCATCCACCTTTGATGAGGGGATAGGACACAACACTGACTCGGACACAACGTCGACCATGGACACAACGTCGACCATGGACACAACGTCGACCATGGACACAACGTCGACCATGGACACTACGCCGACTGTGGACATTACGTCGATCGTGGACACAATGCTGACCGTGTGAAGTGAAACAAACGATCCAAGACTGCAACTAATCTAAACAAGCTAGAACTAGATGCAGCATCTTTAATCCACTTCAGATGGTCGGCGTTGAGTCCATCCACATTTGACGAGGGCATAGGACACAACGCCGACTCGACAAAATATCGACCGTGGACACTATGCCGACCGTGACATAACGTCGACCATCTGAAAGGAAACGAACGATCAAAGACTGCAACTAACCTAAACAATCTGAAACGAGACACAGCATTTTTGAACCATTTCAGACGGTCGGCATTGTGTCCCCGGTCGGTGCTTCCTTGAATCGATGATTGAAGATTCTCTTACGGCATTATGCACCATATTGTTGAAATAATTAATTTCGTCTGAAAAATATCGATTTTTTTATTTTAAAAACGATAGTACATAATTTATTAATGTATATGATATATAAGTTGAAACTATCCGTTTAGGCAAAGCCCTGTTTTGAATCAACCACAATGCTCGTAACACAAAATAGTTGCATAGAAAATGAATTGTAAATAGACAGATAAATACTACGTACAACAAATGTATTCACCTATTTCCACGACAGGGTAATCGGTTAAATTAATAAAGCATAATGTTGAATTGTGTTAGAACAAAAACTATAACCACCAGTGTCAACATTTACACGATTTATTTAATTGACAGAATAATACAAAAAATCCATAATCCTTGAAGAGGATCATGAAATATGACAGATGTGAGAAATAGAGCAAAACGCGAGTGAAATAAGTGGAGAGACGTATGTACCATCATCTATGGAGCAGAGCGTTGGGCAGTGAAGAAGAAAGAAGCCCAGCTATTGAGATAGTCGATGAGAGTTCCCAAATTTGATAGATTAAAGAATAAGGAGCAAAGCAACAAAATCAAGATTGCTGACATTAAATCGAAGATAAGGGTGTGTAGACTGAGTAAGGACATGTGCTAAAGGACGATAATCATATCACCACGAAGACCAATGAATTGAGGTGCCTGAAGGGCGAAAATAACTATTGTCTATTGAGAATGAAGATACGAGTGAAGCGGGAAATTTGAAACGAAATGGAAAAAACCCTTTGTACAGTTGACTCCACTTGATGGGAAAATAGTACATAGATAATGATGGGAGGATAATAAGGTTCTATTATATAATTTAAATATAATAGTGTAATCATCAAATTATAGTCAAGTTAAAAATTAAACAATTTTTACGGTGGTAACTAATAAATAGCTACGCTATCAAGTATGTTTTGTCACCGTCAGAAATTACTATTCTAAATCTGATGTTTTAAAAAGCTGGATTGTCACGTTTACAGCACGTTGCCATTCAGAGTATGCAAAATCAATTTCGGAATCTATGACCCAGGATTACAAATAATTTAATGCCACGTGCGAATATAATATTATAATAAACTTCAGCCTGGAGACTACATACACCCATCAGTCTGTTGATACATATTCTACTATGTTCTACTCTCTGTATCTAAACATCTACTATACTCCCTCCTCAAAAGGAAAAATAAAGTGCCACTTTTACTCCCAAGGGTGAAAAAGTCGTCTAAACATCGTATTGTCAAAATAAACAATTAGTTTACGACGTTACATGCATTTTTAATTTCCAATATAATCGTATATTTCCGAACGGTACAGGGAACACCACAGATTGTATATAATTTTACACCACAGCAGGTTTCTATTGCACATGATAAATAAAAACTGCATTCTTTGACCTTCCTATTTTCGCAATAACGCTAAGTCGCCATTCTGCAGTTACTGAATGTGGCTTTTAAGAATAGTCCGTGTCATTATTATTGCAAAAGTCCTATAAAAACGGCGGAGCGCTCAATTTTGTTCCTTCACTAGCGCAACCTTGTTGACAGTAGGTTAAGATAACAACAACGTAATTAGAGGCGATATCCTGATACAACAAAGCGTAATTTGTAATTTTACTGCTGCTACAATAGCTAGGCGATAGCAATAACAATGACCTATTTTGATAAATTGCAAGAACGATTACGCATGTGGCGAAGTAAATTGGTGGCCAGTGGCGTGCACTCAAGATTATTTATTCTCATTAAATAGGGTTTCTTTGACAAAACACATCAATAATTGGGTAGGACCATACATACAGTAGTATAAACAAGTCTAGGCTAAACCATTGTTCAAGGTCGCAATTATTTTTATAATCAGTATTCCCTTCATAGGCTGCAATGCAAATTTTTGTTGTGAGGTCAAAACAGTCGTTCGCAGCTCATCGAGCATTCCAATCCGCTGAACATTAATTTGCGTTAGACAAATTGGAAATCAAACGATTTTGACAGGAACAGAAAACTCAATTACATTATTCTAAATGAAAGTTTATACTATAGTGTGCACACTATACAAGGCGGTCCAGGATTTGAGCTAAAAATCGGAATCAGTGTCAAAACAAAATTTAAAAAAAATAAAAGCAGCCCAAAATATAAAATTACATCCAACGTTCCCATCTTTTGATAGTTCCCGGCTAGATTACATTGAAACTTGGGAGTCCGCCCCTTACTGCTTGGACTGCAACCCATCATACACATATTATGGCAACACAGATGGATAACCAATATTTTTCGATCTACATTAATTGTTGCAATATACTAAAGGAGGAATAGGTCAGTATTTTATTTCACTGTAATTTTGCACATTTTCTGAATAACAAAATCTTGCAACTATTCTTGTGGCCCTTATGTAGTATACCATAACACTATAGAAGTCTGCTGCACGCCAAAATGTCACATGAGAGCATTGAGAAGCTTCCTAGTATAAATACGTAGATTTGTTTTCACAGATAAATCCTATATGCACATTCCATACTAATGTAGAATCACTTTGTTCACCGAATCGAGGTAGTAGGTAAAATCTACAACCCAAGTTACAAATGACACCAGTAAGTTAATTATTAATACGATTTTCTTATAGATCATATATGATGTATGTGTAATATAGAGTTTATATATGTACTTATTTTTTGTCAAATTTGACAGCTTCGTTAACAAATCATAAAATTCTAAAATTGTGTGATTTCTAGTGGACCAATCATTCATGTTTTTCTCAGCTTTCTGATTATGGTTCTATAAATTCCCGAAAAACTAAAGTTGTGCTCAAGCCGCCATCTTGGAAAATGGAGGCCCAAATTCGGTTTTTGACGTTTTTTGGAAAACAGTCCACTACACAAAAAATGCTTTAATCAAAATTATTAAGCATATAATTCTCTACAATTTTTGTTAGTGCCAGGTTTTGTTGGACCAACTATGGGGGACAAAATGGCATCGAACTAGTTATTATCCCATACGGGTAACGTCATGTAAGTCGTCTGGCATTCTTATGGTGCAGTCGGTTTTAGCCAAGATGTCTAAAGGAAGTGACTTTTATTGTGATTTTGTTTTAATAAAAACTAGTTATTTGAGTATCTGGGCACTGAAGTTCAACTTTCTACCACGAATGTGATATTTAGTTGTCGAAGTCCATAGAACCGACGCAAATAAACCACATGAGATAAAAAGGAACTTCCTTTCAGAGAAGCCCATTGTTTTTCAAATCGGGATTCGTAAAATTAAAAAATGTGAACCAACAATATTAATAGTAATGATACAAATTTGATTATTCATTATATTTACGGACTGCAGTCGGTTTGAACTAACAACAAAACCAGTCGTTGATGATGGGGCCAGATTGTGCCTCCATGGTTGGTAATGACAAAAGCTGTAGATAATAACATGCTCAACAATCTTTATTTCAACTGTTTTTTTTTTGTAAAATGGCCAGTTTACAAAGAAAACGTCGAAAACCGCATTTGGGCCGCCATTTTCCAAGATGGCGACTTGAGCACAACTTTTGTTTTTGGGGAATTTATACAATTTTAATCATAAAGCTGAAAACTGCACGTTAACAAATTCCCTTGCTTGTATGATAATTTTTCTGAAATAAATTAGACTATATAGTTCAAGGAACCCTATCGATTCTGATCTGAGCATAAGCGCCCCTTATTTCGTATTATTCACATTAAAAACATGTCACATTGATTAGGTATGGCATAAAGACAGCAAAATTCCCATGTCTACCTAATCAAACTTTTCTGTCAAGTTATATTAGTGATATAGTTACACCACAGCTAATATTCGTAACTTGAGTTCCATATTTTGCCATCTCGAATCGGTAATTAAAGTACATATAGTATATAGTCTTTTCTAATGGAAAAGAATTTTATGTCTTGCTGTTAACTTGTACATTGTAGGTTGGTTATACCTGTGATACGGAGTTTTTATAAACAAGTCCATAACAACCTAGGTATTATGAGCGAGTAACGCCCGACCAATCGCGTACTTCAAAGTGTAGCTACACAGCAATGGTTGATCATCAATTTTTGATCGATTATTTAAGTTAGTAAAACACACTAGTAAGAAATTGTTTGAATGTACCACGGGCATTACTTGACAGTTATGTACTTTGGCAACTTACCAACCCTCAGGCTTGTTAGCTTCTTGCCCTCGGAAGGACTTAAAAATCTTCGTAATACCCTTTGTACATAAATAACTATTATCTACTTTGATGCCATAATATGGTTATTATAAGACAGAAAACAATGCTATAATACAGTGTATTCAAGCGCTGTTTTTGTTATGTTAGTTTTATATGAAAAACATTGCAACAGCCTACCTTGTTTCAGACAATTGATAGATTGTCACATTTATGAAATGTCGAAATTCAAGATTTTTTATTATTTTTATGCAACGTAGATAAAACAGTATTTTCTTGATTCTTGTATTTATTAGGCTGGACCGTTTTGATGGGGAAAAATTAAGGAACCAAAAGTTCAAAAACCACTAGTTTTTAATATCTGGTAAAAAAATATGTTATTTTTTTAAACCTTAACGTTTTGTTACTCGAGGTAGCTTCCTCAAAGTTGTTTTCTTTTTTGAAAGGTTTTAAGTAACATTTTTATAAGTTTTGGTGTTGAAATACAGTTAATAAATGTTAATTTGAAAATATATTTTTTGGCAACATCTTGATTTCCTTGCGGTAACATTTTTAAGTAAAATGAGGTTATTTTTTTCTTTTTAAAAATTGTAAGATTCAATTTTGGTCATGATTAATTTAAGACCATTTTATATTAACGTGGTATATTTAAAATGTCAAATGTTTAAAATTTTGTGCAATTAAACAACTAAACACGTTTCTTGATGTACTACACATGGCGGATGAAATTCTTCTGCTAGCACACTAACATTAAACCGTATCAAAATGTAATTTAAAACCTTTAGAAAACCTATGTAAACTTGTGAGGAAGGTACCACGTGTAGCAAAATGTTAAGGTTGAAAAAATGTAACCTAATTTTTATCAGATATTAAAAACTAGTTTTTTATACTTTTTGCTGCTTAATTGTTTCCCATACAAAACATAAAATAGTATGTCATACTCATTTAATAAGAGACATTGTAGCCCTCGTTCCATTGGAACTCCTGCTGTCCTGCTACAATAGCCCTCTTATTAAACTAGTACATACTATTATTTGTTTTCTCTCTATTGAAATGTATTTTTTTGTGGGATACGGAAAGTTCGTTCCCCACATTTCGTACCCACTTTCCGCAATAATGGCGGGCCAATTATTTAAAATATTACTCTACGTAGAGGATATTCAAATTGGAGTTTTTCAGATATGGGGCTGTAGTTTCAAATGTAAGTTTGTTTTTTTATTTTTGTAATTTCTGTGTTTTGCTCTAACCCAGTGATTCCCAAAGTGGGCGATATCGCCCATTAGGGGGGCGCTGGAACGACCTAGGGGGGCGATAGTAGCCTCGGGTGCATTTAGGAGGCGGTTATTCCGATTGTCAGTTAATATCTACAAATTAAAATCTAAGCTCTGATGTTACCAAACAACTATCCCAACTAAATCAACTTATATGCTCGAACCTTTTTAATAAACTATTCACAATTTAACAGTAAACAATTCTCAAATATTTATGTTATAATTTTAATGTATAAATTCCCCCTTGTAATTTTCTTTCAAAATAATTTCCTACCTAGAAATACTCTTACAGATAATTATCAGCCTCAAGAAGCTACCACTACTGTTTGTTCGCTTAAAGAATGTAGATTTCCAGGGGGCGCTGAGTAATTTTTTTTCTGAAAAGGGGGCGGTAGCCAAATAAGTTTGGGAACCACTGCTCTAACCTAAAAATAAAAACCGTTACTTCTGATCTGATTCCACTTCGCTCTGAACAGTATGCAAGCTTTTTGCGGATCTGATGGGTGTCATTTAAAGTGCTGCACGTACCTACTTGCTCTTGATTTTTGTCGGAAGAATATTTTGATGAAGCTATTAACAAAAAAAACTATTTGTTGCAATCTTTCTGAACTACACTGTACATTGTGAAATAGACACTTCAACATTCTGCCGATTGTGACATCTAAGATTAAGTTACAACATTTTTTTAGTTTGTTTTATGTGCGGTAACGCGGTAAGGAGTGTTTTGACGTTTGCTGACATTAAATATTATTCCATGGAAAAAATCTAGAAGAAAGAGGAGTATTCTACATTTCTACCCGAATATATTACTCATTTTCCTCACGAAGTATTCTAGTAAAATAACACTGCATATAGTTTACATTTCCTTTTTATCAGCTTTCTACGGATGTGAAATATGATCTACCGGGGTTCCCTATTTATTAGAAGCTCCCGGGCAGTTTTCTCTTGATTTGGCTCGAACAATAATATTCTCAAATAATTATCTTTATCTCTTTGAAAGTATACACAAAGATAATCTAGTTGGTTACTTTCCAAATTATACACATGGAGGCAATTTTATGTAAACTAAGTATTTACTGCTGCTATGTCAAAGTCGATATCATTTTTAATTAAATTTTAGTATGGTAAAAATGCGGTCTACTATTTTTTAATTATTTGAATCATATACCTATGCATGTTATATTTCCAGGCCCCAAAAGACGGGCGAAGGGTGACCATTATCATTCATAAACTACGCTAGTATCTGATCAGCCTAGATACGAAATTAATTTTTATAGTATATTATATCTATAGTTTGGGGTTTCTAAAAACTACTACACGTATGTGGTCAAAGTAGTATGACGTTGGCTGCCACTGAATACCCTTTTTTTCAAAAATATGACAGATTCGTGGCCAGTATGCCCAATGCCCTCCCTCCTGTTCCCATACAGTGTTCAGGCCAAACTTCGGAATTGACAACAAAAATTTACCGAGCAGCCGGGTTGACATGCCTGGCATCAAGCCGAGAATGGCCGTGTTGTACCCTTGACTGTACTTAATTTTCTCTTGTGCTTTTTCTAAAAACAAAGTTATTTACTGGCACATCATTCGTTTATACTTCACTTGTTTTTATGGAATGGTATAAGCAAGAAGGTAAGAATATTTCCGTCTCTCAAATATGAAAACGGCTGCGCCACTGGATAGCGCTCCTACCCCATGTGCAGCAGTGACGCCATTGGTTCGGGGCCTTCGGCAGTGCAGAGCCTTCACGACCGAGCATGGAAGTCACCGATAAACCGATAAGTTGCCCTTTTCTCTCACATTTTTTTACAGAGTTGACGTCAGCAGCCGAGAAGTTTATAAATGCAATGCGAACGCGATTTGTGCGATTACTTATAGGAAATATCGAGTAGGTATGGTTCGAACAGTTGAACTGCAACGAAGTTCGCGAGGCCCCGACCTTTGGCATCTCGAGCACTCCCCGCAGACATAGAAAAATCGTTAACTGTGGTGTTCACCTGCACTACCAACAGAATCGAACGAACGAAGCTAGCTATTTTAAGGCACTAGAATTACCGGCGTCGGCAAACCACGCTGGACCATCGCGAATCGATAGCGATCGGGACCCGTTTATCTCCGGAACGGGACCGACACCCTTCACTTCCGGTTGGATACTCGCACGTCACCAATTACCACTGGTAGCACTGAAATAATACAACTGTCGCAACAGACGGGTTGATTTTAGGACGCGCGTAGCCTCCTATAAGAGGAACACGCCGCAAAAGGACACGAACTGACTCAGAATCAGAGTAGGCTCTGTTGCGCCCCCCTCCGAGCGGCAATCTGAGCACCGGTGACGTCACGGGCGTCTCCGCCGCATCGGTGGCTATCATCGATCTTTGCTCGAACTAGGAATTGCATTTCCTCGGGGCTTTGAACTTTGGCTCCGAGCCGAATTTTCGAAGGCCCAATTCGAATTTTTGCCGCGTTCCGACTGGCAATGTGCGTCTTCGCGCGTTAGGGCGAGGCAGGTATGGCTTGAGGGTGGTGCTCACATATTGATCGGGATGAGGCCCCAGACTGCGGCGGCTTCGTGAGTCAGCGACCCTTAATTGCAGCTGGACAGATATCTTGTGTGGCTTATATCTATCCCGAATTTAATTCCGGGAGACGCGCGTCGCAAAACGGGGCCCGAAATTTTGGAATGCCGGGAGCCAGTCAAGTTACCTACTATACTTCGGAACTTTTTAGTTAAATGAGCGAACCGATGGGTTTAAGAATAGTACAAGTTCAAAACATAACACTTTAAACTGTGATAACTATTTTTCGTGGAGTTCAAAGATCTATGCAATGAAAAGAGTAGGTACACTCAGCACCTTATGGTCCGCGTGTAGCATAGGCGCCGACTTAAAGAGGGCTTCGAGGTGCAAGGCCTTCCGCGAAATTAATTGTAAATTTCGAAATTAGAAAAAATTTCCAGCTACTTATGTACCAATTAATTAATTATAATTTCCTTTTATACATTACTGCATATAATGTCCAAGATAAACAAGTGATCAATTTTTATGCTGGAGAAGGACACCATGGCCTGCTATATTGATTGTTTATTGTAAACAAGAATCACATGACCCTGATTAGTAGTCATTTGTTTTTAACACAAAACGAGAGGTAAACAGTTACAGGTGTGCAAAAAACAAACGCAAACATCCAAATTTGACATAAAGCCAACTTGTTAGATATCTTGGTTATCGTAAAATCGTCCCATCAGAATGTAAAAACTGGACAAGAAGGGAAAAGAGATATTCATACGGACTCTCAATATTTATGTACATTTGAGTACAAAGTAAAAAATATGTACTTATGTAAATTAAAGCACAAAAGCTAGCCATTTTTTTTTACAAAATATGCAGATTTGTAAGATTTGAAATGTAGCCGAAAATTTTAATTGTCGAAAAAGTAGTAAACTTCGGGAAAATGTTTAGTGTGGCAAGCAATCCGTTCCTGTTGAAAAAGAACTCCGAAATTTATAAGCAAAGATACAATCAATAGTCCACATGAATGCATACAAAAACGCGAGAAAACAGTAATGAAGGTTTTGTCATATGTTAGTTATGTATCAATACAACCGATTATTCTATAAACACATTAGTACGAACTCAACAATATTTGTGTGATGGTAGCCAAAGAAGCTGTCGAACTTCCTCAAGCTTTAACGTATTAAACGATATTAATAATGAAAAATAAGTTGAAGCACCAAAGGACAAACAAAAAGTGACACAGATTTCCAAGAGAAACTAGCGGAAGTTGTATGACCTAGTTAGGAGCAATGTTGTGCAAAATCTCATGAGTGACCTGAGAAGAAACGTTAGACAATGTTACGTAAACAATTGCAAGATGTAATAATGGAACTGTACAAAACAATAAGATTATCAACAATTTTTCTAAATATATACGGCACAGTTAAAACCCGAATTTAGTCAAAACCCGAATTAACTCGTTAAAACTAGTTCTAACAAAGCACTTTCGTCAATACTAGTTTTAACTAATAAAAGAACGGGAGTAGTTTTCACCATGAAGGAGACGGAGACGGGGAACTCACACCGGAAACTATAGCAGGAAAGATGCTGCAAAGCAGAGAAATGTGGGAGAAGATTACCAACTTTTTGATGACGATAATTAAAGTTAAAGAACAGGAAGAAAGAAGTATTTGAATTGTAAGAAGGATGTACTGTTTGAGGCTTTCGCGGTTACTCGAATTATTCTCCTTAGCATAGAATTTCGGCTTAGACCGCGTAGTATTTGTAGATGAACACCCTTTGTGTTTTTGGAGTCTTAGATCAACGGAACGACCAGTCTGTCCAATGTAACTCGAGCCGCAAGAACAAGGAATGCGATATACGCCAGCGGTTTTCCTTGTTCTTGCGGCTCGAGTTACATTGGACAGACTAGTCGTTCCGTTGATCTAAGACTCCAAGAACATAAAGGCGATTGCAAACCCAAACGCATCACAAAATCAGCCGTAGCTGAGCATACATTTACAAATGGGCACACTGTAGAATTTGAGAATGCCAGAGTACTTGCCAGAATACCTCATTACTTCCCGCGAGTGATACGTGAAGCCATAGAAATAGAAAAACATCCAAATAATATCAACAGGGAAGATGGCTTTAAGCTTAGTAAAACGTGGACCCCTGTGATACACGATCTAAAGCATTACAACCACTGTGCGTCATACGGCCACGCCCCGCGGATTACGTTGCACCCGGATAACCAACCAGCGTTACGCCACTCCGCGCGCCTGGCACAGAGGACTATAAATAGCTCCACACCGACCTTCGGTTCTTAGTGCGACTTTCACTCTGATGATGCAAGCTGCAAGGTCTTGCGAAACGTTAGTGAATATGGATTCACAAACAGCAAAACGGCCAAATCTGCCTAAGTATCCTCGTTCTCAAGATACTCAAACAACACGAGCCACCAAAGAGCATGGCCATCGCGCGGGTTTTTGCTCGACTTCACAAGGTGCAAGGCACATTAAGCCATAAAATGCTGGGTGTTCATATATAAATACTACGCGGTCTAAGCCGAAATTCTATGCTATGGAGAATAATTTGTAAGAAGGATGCCCCGGAAGGACGAAGTCAAAGACCGCAGCCGAAATGATGATATGTGAATAACAGTGCCATTTTCGGATATCAGAGTGTCAATCGAAGATTTTCCTCTTCCTACTAAAAAAAAGAAAAAAAAACTTTTAACTAATCAAAACTAGAATTACATACGTGCATATTATGAATGAAAACTAATACTAACTGAAAAAAGCGGTCTAGGTTAGAATAAGTTAGGTTATATTAGGTTAAGTTGGGTTAGAGTAGATTAGATTAGGTTAGGTATTATCTAACAAAATACTGGTAATTCTAGTTAAAGTATTGACGGTAGTGCTTTGTCGAAACTTGTTTTGTCTAGTAAATTCGGGTTTTGACTAAATTCGGGTATGTAACATATATAACTTCATTTTTCTAGCTAACACCTTTTATCGTGGACATTCGTTATAGATATTAACGATACAAGTTTGATTATGAACATCTTAACAAAACGAGGCGGTGAGCCGAGTTTTGCGGCAATCAAACGAGTTTCGTTAAGTGCCATAAGCAAACGTGCATTGTTCAATATTTTATCTTCATGGATAAACTCTGGCTCGATGTATTTTTTTATATAAAAAGAGTGCGATAATATTCATTACCGCACTGAGTGCGGTAATATCTATCCATTACCGCACTGAGTGCGGTAATATCCAAATGGTAATATCCATTACCGCACTCAGTGCGGTAATCAAGCTCTTAACGATATCATCATCATCACTGGTGCTACAGCCCTGTAAGGGCCTCGACCTTCTCAATCGTCTTCCGCCATTCTTGTCGATTTTGTGCTCTTGTTTTCCAGTTGGGGGCACCGATAGTTCTTGCATCTTGTGTTACACCGTCAACCCACCTAAGTCTTGGCCTGCCTCGTTTTCTACTCCCTACCGGTTCAGTACTGAACACTTTTTTTATAGGATTCATATCATTAGCTCGGACCACATGTCCTGCCCAGCGCAATCGGTTCAGTTTGACAACCGTAACAATGTCTCTTCCATTGACTTTATTCTTGTACAGGTTATATAATTCAAAATTATATCTGCGTCTCCATGATCCATTTTCATGTACCGGTCCAAAAATTTTACGTAGTACTTTCCGTTCAAAGATGTGTAGGGAGTTCTCATCCGCTTTGGAGATGGTCCACGTCTCCGATCCGTATGTTAACACAGGGATTATTAGGGTCCTGTATATTCTCAGTTTTGTTATTTGTGTAAGTCGTTTATTAGAGAGATGCTTGGACAGGCCATGGTAGCATTTATTAGCGATTAATATACGCCGTTTAATTTCCTTCGAGACGTCATTGTTTGGGTCGACTTGTGTGCCTAGATAGATGAATTCCTTGACTGTTTCAAAGTTGTTATCGGCGACTAGGTTTTGTCCTGCATAACCGGCTCTGGTTCGTGATGTTGTTGGCATGTACTTTGTTTTTGCTACATTTATTTGTAGTCCCATATTTTCTGCTGCAGTTGCTAGGTCTGAAACAGTTTCTACAGACTTTCTAGTCGTTCTTGTTATTATGTCAACATCATCTGCGTATGCCAGAATCTGTGCTGACTTAGCAAAGATCGTTCCTCTGGTTTCAAGGTTTGCATCCCTAATGATCTTTTCCAAGGCTATATTAAATAGTTGACACGCTAGTGCGTCTCCCTGTCGTAGTCCCTTGCAGATCTCAAATGGTTCTGATATGTCGCTTTGGATTTTAACTGCAGACGTGGTCTTAGCCATGGTCATTTTAACTAGGCATATTAGTTTCTCTGGAACCCCTTGTTCGTTCATAGCTTCAAAGAGGTTTGGCCTAAGTATGTTGTCATATGCGGCTTTAAAATCGACGAAGAGATGATACATATCTATGTTAAATTCTCTAGACTTTTCGAGAATTTGACGTAGGGCGAATATCTGATTTACAGTTGAGCGGTTCGGTCTGAATCCTGACTGGTATTGTCCGAGGTAGGCTTCAGAATCTTAACGATACTAAAATTAATTTGGTTAAGAGGCCATAACAACATCGATGAAGATAAAGTATATAGGTATATATAAAGTGTTGATTTTCTCATTCCTCTCCTGAAGGTTTACAAATAGACAACACGTCTTACAATCCACAAGCTATCTTTCAATAAAAAGTTTAACCATTGTGGTGTGATCCTTTTTATTAATAAAACTGGTTCTACACTAAGTTGCACGCCTTCAGGAGAGAAATGATAAAATGGGCATTCTGTATAGACGAGTATTGTTTATAAATACATATGTTCAATCTTTTTTTACTTTTCAATGGCTGTAAATCGTGTTAAAAATTGAATACAATGTAGAAAATGTAAAAATAGAAATTTTATATTTGAGTTTATAGGTTACGTAAGTAATACAATACACTGAGCATTTCGGTTTAGTTATAGGTTAGGTCCGTGATCCTTAAACTTTTTTTATCGTGTACCCCTAATACAGCCAACATTAATGGTGCGTCCCCATACCCCCGATATATACAAATGTAAAATTATTGCGGGGTGGCAGTCTTACATGCTTCCATATTTAATTACAAAGACTTGCCGTTTGCTCCTTCTAAGAGTATCAAAGGAACAAAATTGTTTTAAGGGTTTTTTCCTGTACCACGTTTCAGGCTTTGGACCTGGTGCTGTTGATTTTAAATCTAATTCCTTGAGTAAAAGAAGCAAAATGGTTGTTTTGGAGGGAGCTGTGTCTGATGCCTTAATTCTTGACAGGGGTGTTCCACGGGGATCTATTGTAGGATCGCCTTTGTATACTATATATACATGTGACTTTTACACAGCGATAAAAATTGCAATGATCACTTTTATGCGGACAATACTCAAATGTATTATTCGACAGTCGAAGTCGACAATCATAATTTTTGGCAAAGCTAATGTAAGAAATGGATCTCAGGAAAGTACCGTTCTCAAACTGTAAATTTTGATTCATAAAACAAACAGTTGAGATATTTTGACCGAAACTTTCTAGCAGCAGTTGTCAAACAACAAAATTAGTGAATTCGTTCCGAAATCTCTTTCATCAAGTAAAATTATAAAGTGAGACTTAATACCCCTCTCCCCTTTTCGTGACTTCTATTATTCTCCATGATCAAATTAAAGAGCAACAGACCTATCGGTTACTTAATACGTACCCAAAAATAATTTGTAGTAACAGTTTTTTTAGTATCTACGAAGGGAATAAATAGAAAAGTTTCGGTCTGTGGGAGTGAAGCTAAAGTGAGGGGGGAGTCAAACGTCCCCTCAAAATACTTTTCTATATCTTTGTAAGGACTGGTCCAAGTGAAAAAATTTGTAAGAACCTTTCATGTACGTAATTTAGTGGTAAACACTTTTGTGTTCGAGCAGTCCTTACGGAGATATAACTAAGAAACGCATTTTAGAGGGACGTTCC
>CALNHX010010028.1:0-43927 GCA_940337035.1 Agriotes lineatus
CTTGATTTTTTTTTCCACGAAAAATTTATATAGTAGTGATATATGCTTAAATAGTTTTCATATATTCTACTACAGAGGCTATTACCACTGCAATCCAATTTAGACCAGTTATTGAGCACCTGTTGATGATGGCACACTACTTGGCAAACACTATTAAGTTCTGACATCGCTAGCTATTATAGTAATGCAATGATATTTTCTGTAGCTAATATCAACTAAAGAGCGTGCTTTTCGGACGTCCTAAGATACCAGAATACTAAACTGTTGAACTTGATCTTTTTGATGCAGGAAAAATTTATACAGTAGTGATATACGCTTAAATGTATTTCCATATGTTCTAATACAGAGGCTATTACCACTGCAAACCATTTTAAACCAGTTAGTGAGCACCTGTTGATTGATGACACACATACTTTGGCAAACATTATTAAGTTCTGAACATCGCTAGCTATTATAGTAATGCAATGATATTTTCTGTAGCTATATCAACTAAAAAGCGTGCTTTTCGGATGTCCTAAGATACCAGAATACTAAACTGTTGAACTTGATTTTTTTGATGCAGGAAAAATTTTATAAAGTAGTGATATATGCTTAAATTGTTTCCATATATTCTACTACAGAGGCTATTACCACTGCAATCTATTTCAAGCCAGTATTGAGCACCTGTTGATGATGGCACACATACTTTGACAAACATTATTAACTTTTGACTAGCCCTACCTATTATAGTAATACAATAATATTTTCTGTAACTAATATAAACTGAAAAACCTGCTTTTAGACGTTTTAAAATACCAGAATACTAACATGTTGAACTTGATTTTTTTTGATGCACGAAAAATTTATATAGTAGTGATATATGCTTAAATAGTTTTTATATATTCTACTACAGAGGCTATTACCACTGCAATCTATTTTAAGCCAGTTATTGAGCACCTGTTAATGATGGCACACATAGTTTGACAAACATTATTAAGTGCTGAACATCGCTAGCTATTATAGTAATGCAATAATATTTTCTGTAGCTAATATCAACTAAAAAGCGTGCTTTTCAGACGTCCTAAGATACCAGAATACTATACTGTTGAAGTTGATTTTTTTGATGCAGGAAAAATTTATATAGTAGTGATATATGCTTTAATTGTTTCCATATATTCTACTACAGAGGCTATTACCACTGCAAACTATTTCAAGCCAGTTATTGAGCACCTGTTGATGATGGCACACTATACTTTGGCAAACATTATTAAATTTTGACTAGCCCTACCTATTATAGTAATACAATAATATTTTCTGTAGCTAATATAAACTGATAAACCTGCTTTTAGACGTTTTAAAATACCAGAATACTAACATGTTGAACCTGATTTTTTTGATGCACGAAAAATTTATATAGTAGTGATATATGCTTAAATAGTTTTCATATATTCTACTACAGAGGCTATTACCACTGCAATCCATTTTAAGCCAGTTATTGAGCACCTGTTGATGATGGCACACATACTTTGGCAAACATTATTAAGTTCTGAACATCGCTAGCTATTATAGTAGTGCTATGATATTTTCTGTAGCTATATCAACTAAAAACCGTTGCTTTCGGACGGTCCTTAAGATACCAGAATACTAAACTGTTGAACTTGATTTTTTTGAAGCAGGAAAAGTTATACAGTAGTGATATACGCTTTAATGATTTCCATATATTCTAATACAGAGGCTATTACCACTGCAAACCATTTTAAGCCAGTTAGTGAGCACCTGTTGATGATGACACACATACTTTGGCATACATTATTAAGTTCTGAACATCGCTAGCTATTATAGTATGCAATGATATTTCTGTAGCTAATATCAACTAAAAAGCGTGCTTTGCGGACGTCCTAAGATACCAGAATACTAAACTGTTGAACTTGACTTTTTGATGCAGGAAAATTTATACAGTAGTGATATACGCTTTAATGATTTCCATATTTCTAATACAGTGGCTATTACTACTGCAACCATTTTAAGCCAGTTAGTAAGCACCTGTTGATGATGAAACACATACTTTGGCAATCATTATTAAATTTTGACTAGCCCTACCTATTATAGTCATACAATAATATTTTTCTGTAGCTAATATAAACTGAAAAACCTGCTTTTTAGACGTTTTAAAATACCAGAATACTAACGTGTTGAACTTGATTTTTTTGATGCACGAAAAATTTATATAGTAGTGATATATGCTTAAATAGTTTTTATATATTCTACTACAGAGGCTATTACCACTGCAATCTATTTTAAGCCAGTTATTGAGCACCTGTTGATGATGGCACACATAGTTTGGCAAACATTATTAAGTGCTAAACATCGCTAGCTATTATAGTAATGCAATAATATTTTCTGTAGCTAATATCAACTAAAAAGCGTGCTTTTCAGACGTCCTAAGATACAGAATACTAAACTGTTGAACTTGATTTTTTTGATGCAAGGAAAAAGTGTATATAGTAGTGATATATGCTTAAATTGTTTCCATATATTCTACTACAGAGGCTGTTACCACTGCATTCTATTTCAAGCAGTTATTGAGCACCTGTTGATGATGGCACATATACTTTGGCAAACATTATTAACTTTTGACTAGCCCTACCTATTATAGTAATACAATAATATTTTCTGTAACTACTATAAAACTGAAAAACCTGCTTTTTAGACGTTTTAAAATACCAGAATACTAACATGTTGAACTTGATCTTTTTGATGCACGAAAAATTTATATAGTAGTGATATATGCTTAAATTGTTTCCATATATTCTACTACAGAGGCTATTACCACTGCAATCCATTTTAAGCCAGTTATTGAGCACCTGTTGATGATGGCACACATACTTTGGCAAACATTATTAAGTTCTGAACATCGCTAGCTATTATAGTAGTGCTATGATATTTTCTGTAGCTAATATCAACTAAAAACCGTGCTTTTCGGACGTCCTTAGATACCAGAATACTAAACTGTTGAACTTGATTTTTTTGAAGCAGAAAGTTATAACAGTAGTGATATACGCTCAAATGATTTCCATATATTCTAATACAGAGGCTATTACCACTGCAAACCATTTTAAGCAGTTAGTGAGCACCTGTTGATGATGACACACATACTTTGGCATACATTATTAAGTTCTGAACATCGCTAGCTATTATAGTAATGCAATGATATTTTCTGTAGCTATATCAACTAAAAAGCGTGCTTTGCGGACGTCCTAAGGATACCAGAATACTAAACTGTTGAACTTGACTTTTTTGATGCAGGAAAAATTTATACAGTAGTGATATACGCTTTAATGATTTCCATATATTCTAATACAGTGGCTATTACCAACTGCAAACCATTTTAAGCCAGTTAGTAAGCACCTGTTGATGATGAAACACATACTTGGCAATCATTATTAAATTTTGACTAGCCCTACCTATTATAGTCATACAATAATATTTTCTGTAGCTAATATAAACTGAAAAACCTGCTTTTTAGACGTTTTAAAATACCAGAATACTAACGTGTTGAACTTGATTTTTTTGATGCACGAAAAAATTTATATAGTAGTGATATATGCTTAAATAGTTTTTATATATTCTACTACAGAGGCTATTACCACTGCAATCTATTTTAAGCCAGTTATTGAGCACCTGTTGATGATGGCACACATAGATTGGCAAACATTATTAAGTGCTGAACATCGCTAGCTATTATAGTAATGCAATAATATTATCTGTAGCTAATATCAACTAAAAAGCGTGCTTTTTCAGACGTCCTAAGATACCAGAATACTAAACTGTGAACTTGATTTTTTTTGATGCAGGAAAAAGTTATATAGTAGTGATATATGCTTAAATTGTTTCCATATATTCTACTACAGAGGCTGTTACCACTGCATTCTATTTCAAGCCAGTTATTGAGCACCTGTTGATGATGGCACATATACTTGGCAAACATTATTAACTTTTGACTAGCCCTACCTATTATAGTAATACAATAATATTTTCTGTAACTACTATAAACTGAAAAACCCTGCTTTTTAGACGTTTTAAAATACCAGAATACTAACATGTTGAACTTGATCTTTTTGATGCACGAAAAATTTATATAGTAGTGATATATGCTTAAATTGTTTCCATATATTCTACTACAGAGGCTATTACCACTGCTATCTATTTCAAGCAGTTATTGAGCACCTGTTGATGATGGCACACATACTTTGGCAAACATTATTAACTTTTGACTAGCCCTACCTATTATAGTAATACAATAATATTTCCTGTAACTAATATAAACTGAAAAACCTGCTTTTTAGACGTTTTAAATACCAGAATACTAACATGTTGAACTTGATTTTTTTGATGCACGAAAAATTTATATAGTAGTGATATATGCTTAAATTGTTTCCATATATTCTACTACAGAGGCTATTACCACTGCAATCTATTTCAAGCCAGTTATTGAGCACCTGTTGATGCTGGCACACATACTTTGGCAAACATTATTAACTTTTGACTAGCCCTACCTATTATAGTAATACAATAATATTTTCTGTAACTTAATATAAACTGAAAAACCTGCTTTTTAGATGTTTTAAAATACCAGAATACTAACATGTTGAACTTGATTTTTTTGATGCACGAAAAATTTATATAGTAGTGATATATGCTTAAATTGTTTCCATAATATTCTACTACAGAAGCTATTACCACTGCAATCTATTTCAAGCCAGTTATTGAGCACCTGTTGATGATGGCACAAATACTTTGGCAAACATTATTAACTTTTGACTAGCCCTACCTATTATAGTAATACAATAATATTTTCTGTAACTAATATAAACTGAAAACCTGCTTTTTAGACGTTTTAAAATACCAGAATACTAACATGTTGAACTTGATTTTTTTGATGCACGAAAAATTTATATAGTAGTGAAATATGCTTAAATTGTTTCCATATATTCTACTACAGAGGCTATTAGCACTGCAATCTATTTCAAGCCAGTTATTGAGCACTGTTTGATGATGGCACAAATACTTTGGCAAACATTATTAACTTTTGACTAGCCCTACCTATTATAGTAATACAATAATATTTTCTGTAACTAATATTAACTGAAAAACCTGCATTTAGACGTTTTAAAATACCAGAATACTAACATGATGCACGAAAAATTTATATAGTAGTGATATATGCTTAAATTGTTTCCATATATTCTACTACAGAGGCTATTACCACTGCAATCTATTTCAAGCCAGTTATTGAGCACCTGTTGATGATGGCACAAATACTTTGGCAAACATTATTAACTTTTGACTAGCCCTACCTATTATAGTAATACAATAATATTTTCTGTAACTAATATAAACTGAAAAACCTGCTTTTTAGACGTTTTAAAATACCAGAATACTAACATGTTGAACTTGATTTTTTTTGGTGCACGAAAAATTTATATAGTAGTGATATATGCTTAAATTGTTTCCATATATTCTACTACAGAGGCTATTACCACTGCAATCTATTTCAAGCCAGTTATTGAGCACCTGTTGATGATGGCACAAATACTTTGGCAAACATTATTAACTTTTGTCTAGCCCTACCTATTATAGTAATACAATAATATTTTCTGTAACTAATATAAACTGAAAAACCTGCTTTTTAGACGTTTTAAAATACCAGAATACTAACATGTTGAACTTGATTTTTTTGATGCACGAAAAATTTATATAGTAGTGATATATGCTTAAATTGTTTCCATATATTCTACTACAGAGGCTATTACCACTGCAATCTATTTCAAGCCAGTTATTGAACACCTGTTGATGATGGCACAAATACTTTGGCAAACATTATTAACTTTTGACTAGCCCTACCTATTATAGTAATACAATAATATTTTCTGTAACTAATATAAACTGAAAAACCTGCTTTTTAGACGTTTTAAAATACCAGAATACTAACATGTTGAACTTGATTTTTTTGATGCAGGAAAAATTTATATAGTAGTGATATATGCTTAAATTGTTTCCATATATTCTACTACAGAGGCTATTACCACTGCAATCTATTTCAAGCCAGTTATTGAGCACCTGTTGATGATGGCACAAATACTTTGGCTAACATTATTAACTTTTGACTAGCCCTACCTATTATAGTAATACAATAATATTTTCTGTAACTAATATAAACTGAAAAACCTGCTTTTTAGACGTTTTAAAATACCAGAATACTAACATGTTGAACTTGATTTTTTTGATGCACGAAAAATTTATATAGTAGTGATATATGCTTAAATAGTTTTTATATATTCTACTACAGAGGCTATTATCACTGCAATCTATTTTAAGCCAGTTATTGAGCACCTGTTGATGATGGCACACATACTTTGGCAAACATTATTAACTTTTGACTAGCCCTACCTATTATAGTAATACAATAATATTTTCTGTAGCTAATATAAACTGAAAAATCTGCTTTTTAGACGTATTAAAATACCAGAATACTAACATGTTGAACTTGATTTTTTTGATGCAGGAAAAACTTATACAGTAGTGATATACGCTTAAATAGTTTTCATATATTCTAATACAGAGGCTATTACCACTGCAAACCATTTTAAGCCAGTTAGTGAGCACCTGTTGATGATGACACACATACATTGGCAAACATTATTAAATTTTGACTAGCCCTACCTATTATAGCAATGCAATAATATTTTCTGTAACTAATAGAAACTGAAAAACCTGCTTTTTAGACGTTTTAAAATACCAGAATACTCACATGTTGAACTTGATTTTTTTGATGCACGAAAAATTTATATAGTAGTGATATATGCTTAAATTGTTTCCATATACTTATTCTACTACAGAGGCTATTACCACTGCAATCTATTTCAAGCCAGTTATTGAGCACCTGTTGATGATGGCACACATACTTTGGCAAACATTATTAAATTTTGACTAGCCCTACCTATTATAGTAATACAATAATATTTTCTGTTAATAATATAAACTGAAAAACCTGCTTTTTAGACGTTTTAAAATACCAGAACACTCACATGTTGAACTTGATTTTTTTGATGCACGAAAAATTTATATAGTAGTGATATATGCTTAAATGGTTTTCATATATTCTACTACAGAGGCTATTACCACTGCAATCCATTTTAAGCCAGTTATTGAGCACCTGTTGATGATGGCACACATACTTTGGCAAACATTATTAAGTTCTGAACATCGCTAGCTATTATAGTAATGCAATCATATTTTGTGTAGTTAATATCAACTAAAAAGCGTGCTTTTCGGACGTCCTAAGATACCAGAATACTAAACTGTTGAACTTGATTTTTTTGATGCAGGAAAAATTTATACAGTAGTGATATACGCTTAAATGATTTTCATATATTCTAATACAGAGGCTATTACCACTGCAAACCATTTTAAGCCAGTTATTGAGCACCTGTTGATGATGGCACACATACTTTGGCAAACATTATTAAGTTCTGAACATCGCTAGCTATTATAGTAATGCAATCAAATTTTCTGTAGTTAATATCAACTAAAAAGCGTGCTTTTCGGACGTCCTAAGATACCAAAATACTAAACTGTTGAACTTGATTTATTTGATGCAGGAAAAATTTATACAGTAGTGATATACGCTTAAACGATTTCCACATATTCTAATACAGAGGCTATTACCACTGCAAACTATTTTAAGCCAGTTAGTAAGCACCTGTTGATGATGACACACATACTTTGGCAAACATTATTAAATTTTGACTAGCCCTACCTATTATAGTCATACAATAATATTTTCTGTAGCTAATATAAACTGAAAAACCTGCTTTTTAGACGTTTTAAAATACCAGACTAACATGTTGAACTTGATTTTTTGATGCACGAAAAAATTATATAGTAGTGATATATGCTTAAATAGTTTTTATATATTCTACTACAGAGGCTATTACCACTGCAATCTATTTTAAGCCAGTTATTGAGCACCTGTTGATGATGGCACACATAGTTTGGCAAACATTATTAAGTGCTGAACATCGCTAGCTATTATAGTAATGCAATTATATTTTCTGTAGCTAATATCAACTAAAAAGCGTGCTCTTCAGACGTCCTAAGATACCAGAATACTAAACTGTTGAACTTGATTTTTTTGATGCAGGAAAAATTTATATAGTAGTGATATATGCTTAAATAGTTATTATATATTCTACTACAGAGGCTATTACCACTGCAATCTATTTTAAGCCAGTTATTGAGCACCTGTTGATGATGGCACACATACTTTGGCAAACATTATTAACTTTTGACTAGCCCTACCTATTATAGTAATACAATAATAATTTCTGTAACTAATATAAACTAAAAAACCTGCTTTTTAAACGTTTTAAAATACCAGAATATTCACATGTTGAACTTGATTTTTTTGATGCACGAAAAATTTATATAGTAGTGATATATGCTTAAATTGTTTCCAGATATTCTACTAGAGAGGCTATTACCACTGCAATCTATTTCAAGCCAATTATTGAGCACCTGTTGATGATGGCACACATACTTTGGCAAACATTATTAAGTTCTGAACATCGCTAGCTATTATAGTAGTGCTATGATATTTTCTGTAGCTAATATCAACTAAAAACCGTGCTTTTCGGACGTCCTTAGATACCAGAATACTAAACTGTTGAACTTGATTTTTTTGAAGCAGGAAAAGTTTATACAGTAGTGATATACGCTCAAATGATTTCCATATATTCTAATACAGAGGCTATTACCACTGCAAACCATTTTAAGCCAGTTAGTGAGCACCTGTTGATGATGACACACATACTTTGGCATACATTATTAAGTTCTGAACATCGCTAGCTATTATAGTAATGCAATGATATTTTCTGTAGCTAATATCAACTAAAAAGCGTGCTTTGCGGACGTCCTAAGATACCAGAATACTAAACTGTTGAACTTGACTTTTTTGATGCAGGAAAAATTTATACAGTAGTGATATACGCTTTAATGATTTCCATATATTCTAATACAGTGGCTATTACCACTGCAAACCATTTTAAGCCAGTTAGTAAGCACCTGTTGATGATGAAACACATACTTTGGCAATCATTATTAAATTTTGACTAGCCCTACCTATTATAGTCATACAATAATATTTTCTGTAGCTAATATAAACTGAAAAACCTGCTTTTTAGACGTTTTAAAATACCAGAATACTAACGTGTTGAACTTGATTTTTTTGATGCACGAAAAATTTATATAGTAGTGATATATGCTTAAATAGTTTTTATATATTCTACTACAGAGGCTATTACCACTGCAATCTATTTTAAGCCAGTTATTGAGCACCTGTTGATGATGGCACACATAGTTTGGCAAACATTATTAAGTGCTGAACATCGCTAGCTATTATAGTAATGCAATAATATTTTCTGTAGCTAATATCAACTAAAAAGCGTGCTTTTCAGACGTCCTAAGATACCAGAATACTAAACTGTTGAACTTGATTTTTTTGATGCAGGAAAAAGTTATATAGTAGTGATATATGCTTAAATTGTTTCCATATATTCTACTACAGAGGCTGTTACCACTGCATTCTATTTCAAGCCAGTTATTGAGCACCTGTTGATGATGGCACATATACTTTGGCAAACATTATTAACTTTTGACTAGCCCTACCTATTATAGTAATACAATAATATTTTCTGTAACTACTATAAACTGAAAAACCTGCTTTTTAGACGTTTTAAAATACCAGAATACTAACATGTTGAACTTGATCTTTTTGATGCACGAAAAATTTATATAGTAGTGATATATGCTTAAATTGTTTCCATATATTCTACTACAGAGGCTATTACCACTGCTATCTATTTCAAGCCAGTTATTGAGCACCTGTTGATGATGGCACACATACTTTGGCAAACATTATTAACTTTTGACTAGCCCTACCTATTATAGTAATACAATAATATTTCCTGTAACTAATATAAACTGAAAAACCTGCTTTTTAGACGTTTTAAAATACCAGAATACTAACATGTTGAACTTGATTTTTTTGATGCACGAAAAATTTATATAGTAGTGATATATGCTTAAATTGTTTCCATATATTCTACTACAGAGGCTATTACCACTGCAATCTATTTCAAGCCAGTTATTGAGCACCTGTTGATGCTGGCACACATACTTTGGCAAACATTATTAACTTTTGACTAGCCCTACCTATTATAGTAATACAATAATATTTTCTGTAACTAATATAAACTGAAAAACCTGCTTTTTAGATGTTTTAAAATACCAGAATACTAACATGTTGAACTTGATTTTTTTGATGCACGAAAAATTTATATAGTAGTGATATATGCTTAAATTGTTTCCATATATTCTACTACAGAAGCTATTACCACTGCAATCTATTTCAAGCCAGTTATTGAGCACCTGTTGATGATGGCACAAATACTTTGGCAAACATTATTAACTTTTGACTAGCCCTACCTATTATAGTAATACAATAATATTTTCTGTAACTAATATAAACTGAAAAACCTGCTTTTTAGACGTTTTAAAATACCAGAATACTAACATGTTGAACTTGATTTTTTTGATGCACGAAAAATTTATATAGTAGTGAAATATGCTTAAATTGTTTCCATATATTCTACTACAGAGGCTATTAGCACTGCAATCTATTTCAAGCCAGTTATTGAGCACCTGTTGATGATGGCACAAATACTTTGGCAAACATTATTAACTTTTGACTAGCCCTACCTATTATAGTAATACAATAATATTTTCTGTAACTAATATAAACTGAAAAACCTGCATTTTAGACGTTTTAAAATACCAGAATACTAACATGTTGAACTTGATTTTTTTGATGCACGAAAAATTTATATAGTAGTGATATATGCTTAAATTGTTTCCATATATTCTACTACAGAGGCTATTACCACTGCAATCTATTTCAAGCCAGTTATTGAGCACCTGTTGATGATGGCACAAATACTTTGGCAAACATTATTAACTTTTGACTAGCCCTACCTATTATAGTAATACAATAATATTTTCTGTAACTAATATAAACTGAAAAACCTGCTTTTTAGACGTTTTAAAATACCAGAATACTAACATGTTGAACTTGATTTTTTTGGTGCACGAAAAATTTATATAGTAGTGATATATGCTTAAATTGTTTCCATATATTCTACTACAGAGGCTATTACCACTGCAATCTATTTCAAGCCAGTTATTGAGCACCTGTTGATGATGGCACAAATACTTTGGCAAACATTATTAACTTTTGTCTAGCCCTACCTATTATAGTAATACAATAATATTTTCTGTAACTAATATAAACTGAAAAACCTGCTTTTTAGACGTTTTAAAATACCAGAATACTAACATGTTGAACTTGATTTTTTTGATGCACGAAAAATTTATATAGTAGTGATATATGCTTAAATTGTTTCCATATATTCTACTACAGAGGCTATTACCACTGCAATCTATTTCAAGCCAGTTATTGAACACCTGTTGATGATGGCACAAATACTTTGGCAAACATTATTAACTTTTGACTAGCCCTACCTATTATAGTAATACAATAATATTTTCTGTAACTAATATAAACTGAAAAACCTGCTTTTTAGACGTTTTAAAATACCAGAATACTAACATGTTGAACTTGATTTTTTTGATGCAGGAAAAATTTATATAGTAGTGATATATGCTTAAATTGTTTCCATATATTCTACTACAGAGGCTATTACCACTGCAATCTATTTCAAGCCAGTTATTGAGCACCTGTTGATGATGGCACAAATACTTTGGCTAACATTATTAACTTTTGACTAGCCCTACCTATTATAGTAATACAATAATATTTTCTGTAACTAATATAAACTGAAAAACCTGCTTTTTAGACGTTTTAAAATACCAGAATACTAACATGTTGAACTTGATTTTTTTGATGCACGAAAAATTTATATAGTAGTGATATATGCTTAAATAGTTTTTATATATTCTACTACAGAGGCTATTATCACTGCAATCTATTTTAAGCCAGTTATTGAGCACCTGTTGATGATGGCACACATACTTTGGCAAACATTATTAACTTTTGACTAGCCCTACCTATTATAGTAATACAATAATATTTTCTGTAGCTAATATAAACTGAAAAATCTGCTTTTTAGACGTATTAAAATACCAGAATACTAACATGTTGAACTTGATTTTTTTGATGCAGGAAAAACTTATACAGTAGTGATATACGCTTAAATAGTTTTCATATATTCTAATACAGAGGCTATTACCACTGCAAACCATTTTAAGCCAGTTAGTGAGCACCTGTTGATGATGACACACATACATTGGCAAACATTATTAAATTTTGACTAGCCCTACCTATTATAGCAATGCAATAATATTTTCTGTAACTAATAGAAACTGAAAAACCTGCTTTTTAGACGTTTTAAAATACCAGAATACTCACATGTTGAACTTGATTTTTTTGATGCACGAAAAATTTATATAGTAGTGATATATGCTTAAATTGTTTCCATATACTTATTCTACTACAGAGGCTATTACCACTGCAATCTATTTCAAGCCAGTTATTGAGCACCTGTTGATGATGGCACACATACTTTGGCAAACATTATTAAATTTTGACTAGCCCTACCTATTATAGTAATACAATAATATTTTCTGTTAATAATATAAACTGAAAAACCTGCTTTTTAGACGTTTTAAAATACCAGAACACTCACATGTTGAACTTGATTTTTTTGATGCACGAAAAATTTATATAGTAGTGATATATGCTTAAATGGTTTTCATATATTCTACTACAGAGGCTATTACCACTGCAATCCATTTTAAGCCAGTTATTGAGCACCTGTTGATGATGGCACACATACTTTGGCAAACATTATTAAGTTCTGAACATCGCTAGCTATTATAGTAATGCAATCATATTTTGTGTAGTTAATATCAACTAAAAAGCGTGCTTTTCGGACGTCCTAAGATACCAGAATACTAAACTGTTGAACTTGATTTTTTTGATGCAGGAAAAATTTATACAGTAGTGATATACGCTTAAATGATTTTCATATATTCTAATACAGAGGCTATTACCACTGCAAACCATTTTAAGCCAGTTATTGAGCACCTGTTGATGATGGCACACATACTTTGGCAAACATTATTAAGTTCTGAACATCGCTAGCTATTATAGTAATGCAATCATATTTTCTGTAGTTAATATCAACTAAAAAGCGTGCTTTTCGGACGTCCTAAGATACCAAAATACTAAACTGTTGAACTTGATTTATTTGATGCAGGAAAAATTTATACAGTAGTGATATACGCTTAAACGATTTCCACATATTCTAATACAGAGGCTATTACCACTGCAAACTATTTTAAGCCAGTTAGTAAGCACCTGTTGATGATGACACACATACTTTGGCAAACATTATTAAATTTTGACTAGCCCTACCTATTATAGTCATACAATAATATTTTCTGTAGCTAATATAAACTGAAAAACCTGCTTTTTAGACGTTTTAAAATACCAGACTAACATGTTGAACTTGATTTTTTTGATGCACGAAAAAATTATATAGTAGTGATATATGCTTAAATAGTTTTTATATATTCTACTACAGAGGCTATTACCACTGCAATCTATTTTAAGCCAGTTATTGAGCACCTGTTGATGATGGCACACATAGTTTGGCAAACATTATTAAGTGCTGAACATCGCTAGCTATTATAGTAATGCAATAATATTTTCTGTAGCTAATATCAACTAAAAAGCGTGCTCTTCAGACGTCCTAAGATACCAGAATACTAAACTGTTGAACTTGATTTTTTTGATGCAGGAAAAATTTATATAGTAGTGATATATGCTTAAATAGTTATTATATATTCTACTACAGAGGCTATTACCACTGCAATCTATTTTAAGCCAGTTATTGAGCACCTGTTGATGATGGCACACATACTTTGGCAAACATTATTAACTTTTGACTAGCCCTACCTATTATAGTAATACAATAATAATTTCTGTAACTAATATAAACTAAAAAACCTGCTTTTTAAACGTTTTAAAATACCAGAATATTCACATGTTGAACTTGATTTTTTTGATGCACGAAAAATTTATATAGTAGTGATATATGCTTAAATTGTTTCCAGATATTCTACTAGAGAGGCTATTACCACTGCAATCTATTTCAAGCCAATTATTGAGCACCTGTTGATGATGGCACAAATACTTTGGCAAACATTATTAACTTTTGACTAGCCCTACCTATTATAGTAATACAATAATATTTTCTGTAACTAATATCAACTGAAAAACCTGCTTTTTAGACGTTTTAAAATACCAGAATACTAACATGTTGAACTTGATTTTTTTGATGCACGAAAAATTTATATAGTAGTGATATATGCTTAAATTGTTTCCATATATTCTACTACAGAGGCTATTACCACTGCAATCTATTTCAAGCCAGTTATTGAGCACCTGTTGATGATGGCACAAATACTTTGGCAAACATTATTAACTTTTGACTAGCCCTACCTATTATAGTAATACAATAATATTTTCTGTAACTAATATAAACTGAAAAACCTGCATTTTAGACGTTTTAAAATACCAGAATACTAACATGTTGAACTTGATTTTTTTGATGCACGAAAAATTTATATAGTAGTGATATATGCTTAAATTGTTTCCAGATATTCTACTAGAGAGGCTATTACCACTGCAATCTATTTCAAGCCAATTATTGAGCACCTGTTGATGATGGCACAAATACTTTGGCAAACATTATTAACTTTTGACTAGCCCTACCTATTATAGTAATACAATAATATTTTCTGTAACTAATATCAACTGAAAAACCTGCTTTTTAGACGTTTTAAAATACCAGAATACTAACATGTTGAACTTGATTTTTTTGATGCACGAAAAATTTATATAGTAGTGATATATGCTTAAATTGTTTCCATATATTCTACTACAGAGGCTATTACCACTGCAATCTATTTCAAGCCAGTTATTGAGCACCTGTTGATGATGGCACAAATACTTTGGCAAACATTATTAACTTTTGACTAGCCCTACCTATTATAGTAATACAATAATATTTTCTGTAACTAATATAAACTGAAAAACCTGCTTTTTAGACGTTTTAAAATACCAGAATACTAACATGTTGAACTTGATTTTTTTGGTGCACGAAAAATTTATATAGTAGTGATATATGCTTAAATTGTTTCCATATATTCTACTACAGAGGCTATTACCACTGCAATCTATTTCAAGCCAGTTATTGAGCACCTGTTGATGATGGCACAAATACTTTGGCAAACATTATTAACTCTTGTCTAGCCCTACCTATTATAGTAATACAATAATATTTTCTGTAACTAATATAAACTGAAAAACCTGCTTTTTAGACGTTTTAAAATACCAGAATACTAACATGTTGAACTTGATTTTTTTGATGCACGAAAAATTTATATAGTAGTGATATATGCTTAAATTGTTTCCATATATTCTACTACAGAGGCTATTACCACTGCAATCTATTTCAAGCCAGTTATTGAACACCTGTTGATGATGGCACAAATACTTTGGCAAACATTATTAACTTTTGACTAGCCCTACCTATTATAGTAATACAATAATATTTTCTGTAGCTAATATAAACTGAAAAATCTGCTTTTTAGACGTATTAAAATACCAGAATACTAACATGTTGAACTTGATTTTTTTGATGCAGGAAAAACTTATACAGTAGTGATATACGCTTAAATAGTTTTCATATATTCTAATACAGAGGCTATTACCACTGCAAACCATTTTAAGCCAGTTAGTGAGCACCTGTTGATGATGACACACATACATTGGCAAACATTATTAAATTTTGACTAGCCCTACCTATTATAGCAATGCAATAATATTATCTGTAACTAATATAAACTGAAAAACCTGCTTTTTAGACGTTTTAAAATACCAGAATACTCACATGTTGAACTTGATTTTTTTGATGCACGAAAAATTTATATAGTAGTGATATATGCTTAAATTGTTTCCATATACTTATTCTACTACAGAGGCTATTACCACTGCAATCTATTTCAAGCCAGTTATTGAGCACCTGTTGATGATGGCACACATACTTTGGCAAACATTATTAAATTTTGACTAGCCCTACCTATTATAGTAATACAATAATATTTTCTGTTAATAATATAAACTGAAAAACCTGCTTTTTAGACGTTTTAAAATACCAGAACACTCACATGTTGAACTTGATTTTTTTGATGCACGAAAAATTTATATAGTAGTGATATATGCTTAAATGGTTTTCATATATTCTACTACAGAGGCTATTACCACTGCAATCCATTTTAAGCCAGTTATTGAGCACCTGTTGATGATGGCACACATACTTTGGCAAACATTATTAAGTTCTGAACATCGCTAGCTATTATAGTAATGCAATCATATTTTGTGTAGTTAATATCAACTAAAAGCGTGCTTTTCGGACGTCCTAAGATACCAGAATACTAAACTGTTGAACTTGATTTTTTTGATGCAGGAAAAATTTATACAGTAGTGATATACGCTTAAATGATTTTCATATATTCTAATACAGAGGCTATTACCACTGCAAACCATTTTAAGCCAGTTATTGAGCACCTGTTGATGATGGCACACATACTTTGGCAAACATTATTAAGTTCTGAACATCGCTAGCTATTATAGTAATGCAATCATATTTTCTGTAGTTAATATCAACTAAAAAGCGTGCTTTTCGGACGTCCTAAGATACTAAAATACTAAACTGTTGAACTTGATTTATTTGATGCAGGAAAAATTTATACAGTAGTGATATACGCTTAAATGATTTCCACATATTCTAATACAGAGGCTATTACCACTGCAAACTATTTTAAGCCAGTTAGTAAGCACCTGTTGATGATGACACACATACTTTGGCAAACATTATTAAATTTTGACTAGCCCTACCTATTATAGTCATACAATAATATTTTCTGTAGCTAATATAAACTGAAAAATCTGCTTTTTAGACGTATTAAAATACCAGAATACTAACATGTTGAACTTGATTTCTTTGATGCAGGAAAAACTTATACAGTAGTGATATACGCTTAAATAGTTTTCATATATTCTAATACAGAGGCTATTACCACTGCAAACCATTTTAAGCCAGTTAGTGAGCACCTGTTGATGATGACACACATACATTGGCAAACATTATTAAATTTTGACTAGCCCTACCTATTATAGCAATGCAATAATATTATCTGTAACTAATATAAACTGAAAAACCTGCTTTTTAGACGTTTTAAAATACCAGAATACTCACATGTTGAACTTGATTTTTTTGATGCACGAAAAATTTATATAGTAGTGATATATGCTTAAATTGTTTCCATATACTTATTCTACTACAGAGGCTATTACCACTGCAATCTATTTCAAGCCAGTTATTGAGCACCTGTTGATGATGGCACACATACTTTGGCAAACATTATTAAATTTTGACTAGCCCTACCTATTATAGTAATACAATAATATTTTCTGTTAATAATATAAACTGAAAAACCTGCTTTTTAGACGTTTTAAAATACCAGAACACTCACATGTTGAACTTGATTTTTTTGATGCACGAAAATTTTATATAGTAGTGATATATGCTTAAATGGTTTTCATATATTCTACTACAGAGGCTATTACCACTGCAATCCATTTTAAGCCAGTTATTGAGCACCTGTTGATGATGGCACACATACTTTGGCAAACATTATTAAGTTCTGAACATCGCTAGCTATTATAGTAATGCAATCATATTTTGTGTAGTTAATATCAACTAAAAAGCGTGCTTTTCGGACGTCCTAAGATACCAGAATACTAAACTGTTGAACTTGATTTTTTTGATGCAGGAAAAATTTATACAGTAGTGATATACGCTTAAATGATTTTCATATATTCTAATACAGAGGCTATTACCACTGCAAACCATTTTAAGCCAGTTATTGAGCACCTGTTGATGATGGCACACATACTTTGGCAAACATTATTAAGTTCTGAACATCGCTAGCTATTATAGTAATGCAATCATATTTTCTGTAGTTAATATCAACTAAAAAGCGTGCTTTTCGGACGTCCTAAGATACCAAAATACTAAACTGTTGAACTTGATTTATTTGATGCAGGAAAAATTTATACAGTAGTGATATACGCTTAAACGATTTCCACATATTCTAATACAGAGGCTATTACCACTGCAAACTATTTTAAGCCAGTTAGTAAGCACCTGTTGATGATGACACACATACTTTGGCAAACATTATTAAATTTTGACTAGCCCTACCTATTATAGTCATACAATAATATTTTCTGTAGCTAATATAAACTGAAAAACCTGCTTTTTAGACGTTTTAAAATACCAGACTAACATGTTGAACTTGATTTTTTTGATGCACGAAAAATTATATAGTAGTGATATATGCTTAAATAGTTTTTATATATTCTACTACAGAGGCTATTACCACTGCAATCTATTTTAAGCCAGTTATTGAGCACCTGTTGATGATGGCACACATAGTTTGGCAAACATTATTAAGTGCTGAACATCGCTAGCTATTATAGTAATGCAATTATATTTTCTGTAGCTAATATCAACTAAAAAGCGTGCTTTTCAGACGTCCTAAGATACCAGAATACTAAACTGTTGAACTTGATTTTTTTGATGCAGGAAAAATTTATATAGTAGTGATATATGCTTAAATAGTTATTATATATTCTACTACAGAGGCTATTACCACTGCAATCTATTTTAAGCCAGTTATTGAGCACCTGTTGATGATGGCACACATACTTTGGCAAACATTATTAACTTTTGACTAGCCCTACCTATTATAGTAATACAATAATAATTTCTGTAACTAATATAAACTAAAAAACCTGCTTTTTAAACGTTTTAAAATACCAGAATATTCACATGTTGAACTTGATTTTTTTGATGCACGAAAAATTTATATAGTAGTGATATATGCTTAAATGGTTTTCATATATTCTACTACAGTGGCTATTACCACTGCAAACCATTTTAAGCCAGTTAGTGAGCACCTGTTGATGATGACACACATACTTTGGCAAACATTATTAAATTTTGACTAGCCCTACCTATTATAGCAATACAATAATATTTTCTGTAGCTAGTATAAACTGAAAAACCTGCTTTTTAGACGTTTTAAAATACCAGAATACTAACATGTTGAACTTGATTTTTTTGATGCAGGAAAAATTTATATAGTAGTGATATATGCTTAAATTGTTTCCATATATTCTACTACAGAGGCTATTACCACTGCAATCTATTTCAAGCCAGTTATTGAGCACCTGTTGATGATGGCACAAATACTTTGGCTAACATTATTAACTTTTGACTAGCCCTACCTATTATAGTAATACAATAATATTTTCTGTAACTAATATAAACTGAAAAACCAGCTTTTTAGACGTTTTAAAATACCAGAATACTAACATGTTGAACTTGATTTTTTTGATGCACGAAAAATTTATATAGTAGTGATATATGCTTAAATAGTTTTTATATATTCTACTACAGAGGCTATTACCACTGCAATCTATTTTAAGCCAGTTATTGAGCACCTGTTGATGATGGCACACATACTTTGGCAAACATTATTAACTTTTGACTAGCCCTACCTATTATAGTAATACAATAATATTTTCTGTAGCTAATATAAACTGAAAAATCTGCTTTTTAGACGTATTAAAATACCAGAATACTAACATGTTGAACTTGATTTTTTTGATGCAGGAAAAACTTATACAGTAGTGATATACGCTTAAATAGTTTTCATATATTCTAATACAGAGGCTATTACCACTGCAAACCATTTTAAGCCAGTTAGTGAGCACCTGTTGATGATGACACACATACATTGGCAAACATTATTAAATTTTGACTAGCCCTACCTATTATAGCAATGCAATAATATTTTCTGTAACTAATATAAACTGAAAAACCTGCTTTTTAGACGTTTTAAAATACCAGAATACTCACATGTTGAACTTGATTTTTTTGATGCACGAAAAATTTATATAGTAGTGATATATGCTTAAATTGTTTCCATATACTTATTCTACTACAGAGGCTATTACCACTGCAATCTATTTCAAGCCAGTTATTGAGCACCTGTTGATGATGGCACACATACTTTGGCAAACATTATTAAATTTTGACTAGCCCTACCTATTATAGTAATACAATAATATTTTCTGTTAATAATATAAACTGAAAAACCTGCTTTTTAGACGTTTTAAAATACCAGAACACTCACATGTTGAACTTGATTTTTTTGATGCACGAAAAATTTATATAGTAGTGATATATGCTTAAATGGTTTTCATATATTCTACTACAGAGGCTATTACCACTGCAATCCATTTTAAGCCAGTTATTGAGCACCTGTTGATGATGGCACACATACTTTGGCAAACATTATTAAGTTCTGAACATCGCTAGCTATTATAGTAATGCAATCATATTTTGTGTAGTTAATATCAACTAAAAAGCGTGCTTTTCGGACGTCCTAAGATACCAGAATACTAAACTGTTGAACTTGATTTTTTTGATGCAGGAAAAATTTATACAGTAGTGATATACGCTTAAATGATTTTCATATATTCTAATACAGAGGCTATTACCACTGCAAACCATTTTAAGCCAGTTATTGAGCACCTGTTGATGATGGCACACATACTTTGGCAAACATTATTAAGTTCTGAACATCGCTAGCTATTATAGTAATGCAATCATATTTTCTGTAGTTAATATCAACTAAAAAGCGTGCTTTTCGGACGTCCTAAGATACCAAAATACTAAACTGTTGAACTTGATTTATTTGATGCAGGAAAAATTTATACAGTAGTGATATACGCTTAAACGATTTCCACATATTCTAATACAGAGGCTATTACCACTGCAAACTATTTTAAGCCAGTTAGTAAGCACCTGTTGATGATGACACACATACTTTGGCAAACATTATTAAATTTTGACTAGCCCTACCTATTATAGTCATACAATAATATTTTCTGTAGCTAATATAAACTGAAAAACCTGCTTTTTAGACGTTTTAAAATACCAGACTAACATGTTGAACTTGATTTTTTTGATGCACGAAAAAATTATATAGTAGTGATATATGCTTAAATAGTTTTTATATATTCTACTACAGAGGCTATTACCACTGCAATCTATTTTAAGCCAGTTATTGAGCACCTGTTGATGATGGCACACATAGTTTGGCAAACATTATTAAGTGCTGAACATCGCTAGCTATTATAGTAATGCAATTATATTTTCTGTAGCTAATATCAACTAAAAAGCGTGCTTTTCAGACGTCCTAAGATACCAGAATACTAAACTGTTGAACTTGATTTTTTTGATGCAGGAAAAATTTATATAGTAGTGATATATGCTTAAATAGTTATTATATATTCTACTACAGAGGCTATTACCACTGCAATCTATTTTAAGCCAGTTATTGAGCACCTGTTGATGATGGCACACATACTTTGGCAAACATTATTAACTTTTGACTAGCCCTACCTATTATAGTAATACAATAATAATTTCTGTAACTAATATAAACTAAAAAACCTGCTTTTTAAACGTTTTAAAATACCAGAATATTCACATGTTGAACTTGATTTTTTTGATGCACGAAAAATTTATATAGTAGTGATATATGCTTAAATGGTTTTCATATATTCTACTACAGTGGCTATTACCACTGCAAACCATTTTAAGCCAGTTAGTGAGCACCTGTTGATGATGACACACATACTTTGGCAAACATTATTAAATTTTGACTAGCCCTACCTATTATAGCAATACAATAATATTTTCTGTAGCTAGTATAAACTGAAAAACCTGCTTTTTAGACGTTTTAAAATACCAGAATACAAACATGTTGAACTTGATTTTTTTTTGCACGAATAATTTATATAGTAGTGATATATGCTTAAATAGTTTTCGTATATTCTACTACAGAGGCTATTACCACTGCAATCCATTTTAAACCAGTTATTGAGCACCTGTTGATGATGGCACACATACTTTGGCAAACACTATTAAGTTCTGAACATCGCTAGCTATTATAGTAATACAATGATATTTTCTGTAGCTAATATCAACTAAAAAGCGTGCTTTTCGGACGTCCTAAGATACCAGAATACTAAACTGTTGAACTTGATTTTTTTGATGCAGGAAAAATTTATATAGTAGTGATATATGCTTAAATTGTTTCCATATATTCTACTACAGAGGCTATTACCACTGCAATCTATTTCAAGCCAGTTATTGAGCACCTGTTGATGATGGCACACATACTTTGGCAAACATTATTAAGTTCTGAACATCGCTAGCTATTATAGTAATGCAATGATATTTTCTGTAGCTAATATCAACTAAAAAGCGTGCTTTTCAGACGTCCTTAGATACCAGAATACTAAACTGTTGAACTTGATTTTTTTGATGCAGGAAAAATTTATACAGTAGTGATATACGCTTAAATGATTTTCATATATTCTAATACAGAGGCTATTACCACTGCAAACCATTTTAAGCCAGTTATTGAGCACCTGTTTATGATGGCACACATACTTTGGCAAACATTATTAAGTTCTGAACATCGCTAGCTATTATAGTAATGCAATGATATTTTCTGTAGCTAATATCAACTAAAAAGCGTGCTTTTCGGACGTCCTAAGAAACCAGAATACTAAACTGTTGAACTTGATTTTTTTGATGCAGGAAAAATTTATACAGTAGTGATATACGCTTTAATGATTTCCATATATTCTAATACAGTGGCTATTACCACTGCAAACCATTTTAAGCCAGTTAGTAAGCACCTGTTGATGATGACACACATACTTTGGCAAACATTATTAAATTTTGACTAGCCCTACCTATTATAGTCATACAGTAATATTTTCTGTAACTAATATAAACTGAAAAACCTGCTTTTTAGACGTTTTAAAATACCAGAATACTAACATGTTGAACTTGATTTTTTTGATGCACGAAAAATTTATATAGTAGTGATATATGCTTAAATAGTTTTCATATATTCTACTACAGAGGCTATTACCACTGCAATCTATTTTAAGCCAGTTATTGAGCACCTGTTGATGATGGCACACATAGTTTGGCAAACATTATTAAGTGCTGAACATCGCTAGCTATTATAGTAATGCAATAATATTTTCTGTAGCTAATATCAACTAAAAAGCGTGCTTTTCAGACGTCCTAAGATACCAAAATACTAAACTGTTGAACTTGATTTTTTTGATGCAGGAAAAATTTATATAGTAGTGATATATGCTTAAATTGTTTCCATATATTCTACTACAGAGGCTATTACCACTGCAATCTATTTCAAGCCAGTTAGTGAGCAACTGTTGATGATGACACACATACTTTGGCAAACATTATTAAATTTTGACTAGCCCTACCTATTATAGCAATACAATAATACTTTCTGTAGCTAATACAAACTGAAAAACCTGCTTTTTAGACGTTTTGAAATACCAGAATACAAACATGTTGAACTTGATTTTTTTTTCCACGAAAAATTTATATAAGTAGTAGTGATATATGCTTAAATAGTTTTCATATATTCTACTATAGAGGCTATTACCACTGCAATACATTTTAAACCAGTTATTGAGCACCTGTTGATGATGACACACATACTTTGGCAAACATTATTAAGTTCTGAACATCGCTAGCTATTATAGTAATGCAATGATATTTTCTATTGCTAATATCAACTAAAAAGCGTGCTTTTCGGATGTCCTAAGATACCAGAATACTAAACTGTTGAACTTGATTTTTTTGATGCAGGAAAAATTTATACAGTAGTGATATACGCTTAAATGATTTCCATATATTCTAATACAGAGGCTATTACCACTGCAAACCATTTTAAGCCAGTTAGTGAGCACCTGTTGATGATGACACACATACTTTGGCAAACATTATTAAGTTCTGAACATCGCTAGCTATTATAGTAATGCAATGATATTTTCTGTAGCTAATATCAACTAAAAAGCGTGCTTTTCAGACGTCCTAAGATACCAGAATACTAAACTGTTGAACTTGATTTTTTTGATGCACGAAAAATTAATATAGTAGTGATATATGCTTAAATAGTTTTCATATATTCTACTACAGAGGCTATTACCACTGCAATCCATTTTAAGCCAGTTATTGAGCACCTGTTGATGATGGCACACATACTTTGGCAAACATTATTAAGTTCTGAACATCGCTAGCTATTATAGTAATGCAATGATATTTTCTGTAGCTAATATCAACTAAAAAGCGTGCTTTTCGGACGTCCTAAGATACCAGAATACTAAACTGTTGAACTTGATTTTTTTGATGCAGGAAAAATTTATACAGTAGTGATATACGCTTAAATGGTTTCCATATATTCTAATACACAGGCTATTACCACTGCAAACCATTTTAAGCCAGTTAGTGAGCACCTGTTGATGATTACACACATACTTTGGCAAACATTATTAAGTTCTGAACATTGCTAGCTATTATAGTAATGCAATGATATTTTCTGTAGCTAATATCAACTAAAAAGCGTGCTTTTCGGACGTCCTAAGATACCAGAATACTAAACTGTTGAACTTGATTTTTTTGATGCAGGAAAAATTTATACAGTAGTGATATACGCTTAAATGATTTCCATATATTCTAATACAGAGGCTATTACCACTGCAAACCATTTTAAGCCAGTTAGTGAGCACCTGTTGATGATTACACACATACTTTGGCAAACATTATTAAGTTCTGAACATTGCTAGCTATTATAGTAATGCAATGATATTTTCTGTAGCTAATATCAACTAAAAAGCGTGCTTTTCGGACGTCCTAAGATACCAGAATACTAAACTGTTGAACTTGATTTTTTTGATGCAGGAAAAATTTATACAGTAGTGATATACGCTTAAATGATTTCCATATATTCTAATACAGAGGCTATTACCACTGCAAACCATTTTAAGCCAGTTAGTGAGCACCTGTTGATGGTTACACACATACTTTGGCAAACATTATTAAGTTCTGAACATTGCTAGCTATTATAGTAATGCAATGATATTTTCTGTAGCTAATATCAACAAAAAAGCGTGCTTTTCGAACGTCCTAAGATACCAGAATACTAAACTGTTAAACTTGATTTTTTTGATGCAGGAAAAATTTATACAGTAGTGATATACGCTTAAATGATTTCCATATATTCTAATACAGAGGCTATTACCACTCCAAACCATTTTAAGCCAGTTAGTAAGCACCTGTTGATGATGGCACACATAGTTTGGCAAACATTATTAAGTGCTGAACATCGCTAGCTATTATAGTAATGCAATAATATTTTCTGTAGCTAATATCAACTAAAAAGCGTGCTTTTCAGACGTCCTAAGATACCAGAATACTAAACTGTTGAACTTGATTTTTTTGATGCAGGAAAAATTTATACAGTAGTGATATACGCTTAAATGATTTCCATATATTCTAATACAGAGGCTATTACCACTGCAAACCATTTTAAGCCAGTTAGTGAGCACCTGTTGATGGTTACACACATACTTTGGCAAACATTATTAAGTTCTGAACATTGCTAGCTATTATAGTAATGCAATGATATTTTCTGTAGCTAATATCAACAAAAAAGCGTGCTTTTCGAACGTCCTAAGATACCAGAATACTAAACTGTTAAACTTGATTTTTTTGATGCAGGAAAAATTTATACAGTAGTGATATACGCTTAAATGATTTCCATATATTCTAATACAGAGGCTATTACCACTGCAAACCATTTTAAGCCAGTTAGTGAGCACCTGTTGATGATTACACACATACTTTGGCAAACATTATTAAGTTCTGAACATTGCTAGCTATTATAGTAATGCAATGATATTTTCTGTAGCTAATATCAACTAAAAAGCGTGCTTTTCGGACGTCCTAAGATACCAGAATACTAAACTGTTGAACTTGATTTTTTTGATGCAGGAAAAATTTATACAGTAGTGATATACGCTTAAATGATTTCCATATATTCTAATACAGAGGCTATTACCACTGCAAACCATTTTAAGCCAGTTAGTGAGCACCTGTTGATGATTACACACATACTTTGGCAAACATTATTAAGTTCTGAACATTGCTAGCTATTATAGTAATGCAATGATATTTTCTGTAGCTAATATCAACTAAAAAGCGTGCTTTTCGGACGTCCTAAGATACCAGAATACTAAACTGTTGAACTTGATTTTTTTGATGCAGGAAAAATTTATACAGTAGTGATATACGCTTAAATGATTTCCATATATTCTAATACAGAGGCTATTACCACTCCAAACCATTTTAAGCCAGTTAGTAAGCACCTGTTGATGATGGCACACATAGTTTGGCAAACATTATTAAGTGCTGAACATCGCTAGCTATTATAGTAATGCAATAATATTTTCTGTAGCTAATATCAACTAAAAAGCGTGCTTTTCAGACGTCCTAAGATACCAGAATACTAAACTGTTGAACTTGATTTTTTTGATGCAGGAAAAATTTATATAGTAGTGATATATGCTTAAATTGTTTCCATATATTCTACTACAGAGGCTATTACCACTGCAATCTATTTCAAGCCAGTTATTGAGTACCTGTTGATGATGGCACACATACTTTGGCAAACATTATTAACTTTTGACTAGCCCTACCTATTATAGTAATACAATAATATTTTCTGTAACTAATATAAACTGAAAAACCTGCTTTTTAGACGTTTTAAAATACCAGAATACTCACATGTTGAACTTGATTTTTTTGATGCACGAAAAATTTATATAGTAGTGATATATGCTTAAATAGTTTTTGTATATTCTACTACAGAGGCTATTCCCACTGCAATCTATTTTAAGCCAGTTATTGAGCACCTGTTGATGATGGCACACATAGTTTGGCAAACATTATTAAGTGCTGAACATCGCTAGCTATTATAGTAATGCAATAATATTTTCTGTAGCTAATATCAACTAAAAAGCGTGCTTTTCAGACGTCCTAAGATACCAGAATACTAAACTGTTGAACTTGATTTTTTTGATGCAGGAAAAATTTATATAGTAGTGATATATGCTTAAATTGTTTCTATATATTCTACTACAGAGGCTATTACCACTGCAATCTATTTCAAGCCAGTTATTGAGCACCTGTTGATGATGGCACACATACTTTGGCAAACATTATTAACTTTTGACTAGCCCTACCTATTATAGTAATACAATAATATTTTCTGTAACTAATATAAACTGAAAAACCTGCTTTTTAGACGTTTTAAAATACCAGAATACTCACATGTTGAACTTGATTTTTTTGATGCACGAAAATTTTATATAGTAGTGATATAAGCTTAAATGGTTTTTATATATTCTACTACAGTGGCTATTACCACTGCAAACCATTTTAAGCCAGTTAGTGAGCACCTGTTGATAATGACACACATACTTTGGCAAACATTATTAAATTTTGACTAGCCCTACCTATTATAGCAATACAATAATATTTTCTGTAGCTAATATAAACTGAAAAACCTGCTTTTTAGACGTTTTAAAATACCAGAATACAAACATGTTGAACTTGATTTTTTTTTTGCACGAAAAATTTATATAGTAGTGATATATGCTTAAATAGTTTTCATATATTCTACTACAGAGGCTATTACCACTGCAATCCATTTTAAACCAGTTATTGAGCACCTGTTGATGATGGCACACATACTTTGGCAAACACTATTAAGTTCTGAACATCGCTAGCTATTATAGTAATGCAATAATATTTTCTGTAGCTAATATCAACTAAAGAGCGTGCATTTCGGACGTCCTAAGATACCAGAATACTAAACTGTTGAACTTGATTTTTTTGATGCAGGAAAAATTTATACAGTAGTGATATACGCTTAAATGATTTCCATATATTCTAATACAGAAGCTATTACCACTGCAAACCATTTTAAACCAGTTATTGAGCACCTGTTGGTGATGGCACACATACTTTGGCAAACATTATTAAGTTCTGAACATCGCTAGCTATTATAGTAATGCAATAATATTTTCTGTAGCTAATATCAACTAAAGAGCGTGCTTTTCGGACGTCCTAAGATACCAGAATACTAAACTGTTGAACTTGATTTTTTTGATGCAGGAAAAATTTATACAGTAGTGATATACGCTTAAATGATTTCAATATATTCTAATACAGAGGCTATTACCACTGCAAACCATTTTAAGCCAGTTAGTGAGCACCTGTTGAAGATGGCACACATACTTTGGCAAACATTATTAAGTTCTGAACATCGCTAGCTATTATAGTAATGCAATGATATTTTCTGTAGCTAATATCAACTAAAAAGCGTGCTTTTCGGACGTCCTAAGATACCAGAATACTAAACTGTTGAACTTGATTTTTTTGATGCAGGAAAAATTTATACAGTAGTGATATACGCTTAAATGGTTTCCATATATTCTAATACACAGGCTATTACCACTGCAAACCATTTTAAGCCAGTTAGTGAGCACCTGTTGATGATTACACACATACTTTGGCAAACATTATTAAGTTCTGAACATTGCTAGCTATTATAGTAATGCAATGATATTTTCTGTAGCTAATATCAACTAAAAAGCGTGCTTTTCGGACGTCCTAAGATACCAGAATACTAAACTGTTGAACTTGATTTTTTTGATGCAGGAAAAATTTATACAGTAGTGATATACGCTTAAATGATTTCCATATATTCTAATACAGAGGCTATTACCACTGCAAACCATTTTAAGCCAGTTAGTGAGCACCTGTTGATGATTACACACATACTTTGGCAAACATTATTAAGTTCTGAACATTGCTAGCTATTATAGTAATGCAATGATATTTTCTGTAGCTAACATCAACTAAAAAGCGTGCTTTTCGGACGTCCTAAGATACCAGAATACTAAACTGTTGAACTTGATTGTTTTGATGCAGGAAAAATTTATACAGTAGTGATATACGCTTAAATGATTTCCATATATTCTAATACAGAGGCTATTACCACTGCAAACCATTTTAAGCCAGTTAGTGAGCACCTGTTGATGGTTACACACATACTTTGGCAAACATTATTAAGTTCTGAACATTGCTAGCTATTATAGTAATGCAATGATATTTTCTGTAGCTAATATCAACAAAAAAGCGTGCTTTTCGGACGTCCTAAGATACCAGAATACTAAACTGTTAAACTTGATTTTTTTGATGCAGGAAAAATTTATACAGTAGTGATATACGCTTAAATGATTTCCATATATTCTAATACAGAGGCTATTACCACTGCAAACCATTTTAAGCCAGTTAGTGAGCACCTGTTGATGATTACACACATACTTTGGCAAACATTATTAAGTTCTGAACATTGCTAGCTATTATAGTAATGCAATGATATTTTCTGTAGCTAATATCAACTAAAAAGCGTGCTTTTCGGACGTCCTAAGATACCAGAATACTAAACTGTTGAACTTGATTTTTTTGATGCAGGAAAAATTTATACAGTAGTGATATACGCTTAAATGATTTCCATATATTCTAATACAGAGGCTATTACCACTCCAAACCATTTTAAGCCAGTTAGTAAGCACCTGTTGATGATGGCACACATAGTTTGGCAAACATTATTAAGTGCTGAACATCGCTAGCTATTATAGTAATGCAATAATATTTTCTGTAGCTAATATCAACTAAAAAGCGTGCTTTTCAGACGTCCTAAGATACCAGAATACTAAACTGTTGAACTTGATTTTTTTGATGCACGAAAAATTTATATAGTAGTGATATACGCTTAAATAGTTTTTGTATATTCTACTACAGAGGCTATTCCCACTGCAATCTATTTTAAGCCAGTTATTGAGCACCTGTTGATGATGGCACACATAGTTTGGCAAACATTATTAAGTGCTGAACATCGCTAGCTATTATAGTAATGCAATAATATTTTCTGTAGCTAATATCAACTAAAAAGCGTGCTTTTCAGACGTCCTAAGATACCAGAATACTAAACTGTTGAACTTGATTTTTTTGATGCAGGAAAAATTTATATAGTAGTGATATATGCTTAAATTGTTTCTATATATTCTACTACAGAGGCTATTACCACTGCAATCTATTTCAAGCCAGTTATTGAGCACCTGTTGATGATGGCACACATACTTTGGCAAACATTATTAACTTTTGACTAGCCCTACCTATTATAGTAATACAATAATATTTTCTGTAACTAATATAAACTGAAAAACCTGCTTTTTAGACGTTTTAAAATACCAGAATACTCACATGTTGAACTTGATTTTTTTGATGCACGAAAAATTTATATAGTAGTGATATATGCTTAAATGGTTTTTATATATTCTACTACAGTGGCTATTACCACTGCAAACCATTTTAAGCCAGTTAGTGAGCACCTGTTGATAATGACACACATACTTTGGCAAACATTATTAAATTTTGACTAGCCCTACCTATTATAGCAATACAATAATATTTTCTGTAGCTAATATAAACTGAAAAACCTGCTTTTTAGACGTTTTAAAATACCAGAATACAAACATGTTGAACTTGATTTTTTTTTTGCACGAAAAATTTATATAGTAGTGATATATGCTTAAATAGTTTTCATATATTCTACTACAGAGGCTATTACCACTGCAATCCATTTTAAACCAGTTATTGAGCACCTGTTGATGATGGCACACATACTTTGGCAAACACTATTAAGTTCTGAACATCGCTAGCTATTATAGTAATGCAATAATATTTTCTGTAGCTAATATCAACTAAAGAGCGTGCATTTCGGACGTCCTAAGATACCAGAATACTAAACTGTTGAACTTGATTTTTTTGATGCAGGAAAAATTTATACAGTAGTGATATACGCTTAAATGATTTCCATATATTCTAATACAGAAGCTATTACCACTGCAAACCATTTTAAACCAGTTATTGAGCACCTGTTGGTGATGGCACACATACTTTGGCAAACATTATTAAGTTCTGAACATCGCTAGCTATTATAGTAATGCAATAATATTTTCTGTAGCTAATATCAACTAAAGAGCGTGCATTTCGGACGTCCTAAGATACCAGAATACTAAACTGTTGAACTTGATTTTTTTGATGCAGGAAAAATTTATACAGTAGTGATATACGCTTAAATGATTTCCATATATTCTAATACAGAGGCTATTACCACTGCAAACCATTTTAAGCCAGTTAGTGAGCACCTGTTGAAGATGACACACATACTTTGGCATACATTATTAAGTTCTGAACATCGCTAGCTATTATAGTAATGTAATGATATTTTCAGTAGCTAATATCAACTAAAAAGCGTGCTTTTCGGACGTCCTAAGATACCAGAATACTAAACTGTTGAACTTGATTTTTTTGATGCAGGAAAAATTTATACAGTAGTGATATACGCTTAAATGATTTTCATATATTCTAATACAGAGGCTATTACCACTGCAATCCATTTTAAGCCAGTTATTGAGCACCTGTTGATGATGGCACACATACTTTGGCAAACATTATTAAGTTCTGAACATCGCTAGCTATTATAGTAATGCAATGATATTTTCTGTAGCTAATATCAACTAAAAAGCGTGCTTTTCGGACGTCCTAAGATACCAGAATACTAAACTGTTGAACTTGATTTTGTTGATGCAGGAAAAATTTATACAGTAGTGATATACGCTTAAATGATTTCCATATATTTTAATACAGAGGCTATTACCACTGCAAACCATTTTAAGCCAGTTAGTAAGCACCTGTTGATGATGACACACATACTTTGGCAAACATTATTAAATTTTGACTAGCCCTACCTATTATAGTCATACAATAATATTTTCTGTAGCTAATATAAACTGAAAAACCTGCTTTTTAGACGTTTTAAAATACCAGAATACTCACATGTTGAACTTGATTTTTTTGATGCACGAAAAATTTATATAGTAGTGATATATGTTTAAATAGTTTTTATATATTCTACTACAGAGGCTATTACCACTGCAATCTATTTTAAGCCAGTTATTGAGCACCTGTTGATGATGGCACACATAGTTTGGCAAACATTATTAAGTTCTGAACATCGCTAGCTATTATAGTAATGCAATGATATTATCTGTAGCTAATATCAACTAAAAAGCGTGCTTTGCGGACGTCCTAAGATACCAGAATACTAAACTGTTGAACTTGATTTTTTTGATGCAGGAAAAATTTATACAGTAGTGATATACGCTTAAATGATTTCCATATATTCTAATACAGAGGCTATTACCACTGCACACCATTTTAAGCCAGTTAGTAAGCACCTGTTGATGATGACACACATATTTTGGCAAACATTATTAAATTTTGACTAGCCCTACCTATTATAGTCATACAATAATATTTTCTGTAGCTAATATAAACTGAATAACCTGCTTTTTAGACGTTTTAAAAAACCAGAATACAAACATGTTGAACTTGATTTTTTTTTGCACGAAAAATTTATATAGTAGTGATATATGCTTAAATAGTTTTCATATATTCTACTACAGAGGCTATTACCACTGCAATCCATTTTAAACCAGTTATTGAGCACCTGTTGATGATGGCACACATACTTTGGCAAACACTATTAAGTTCTGAACATCGCTAGCTATTATAGTAATGCAATAATATTTTCTGTAGCTAATATCAACTAAAGAGCGTGCTTTTCGGACGTTCTAAAATACCAGAATACTAAACTGTTGAACTTGATTTTTTTGATGCAGGAAAAATTTATACAGTAGTGATATACGCTTAAATGATTTCCATATATTCCAATACAGAGGCTATTACCACTGCAAACCATTTTAAACCAGTTAGTGAGCACCTGTTGATGATGACACACATACTTTGGCAAACATTATTAAGTTCTGAACATCGCTAGCTATTATAGTAATGCAATGATATTTTCTGTAGCTAATATCAACTAAAAAGCGTGCTTTTCGGACGTCCTAAGATACCAGAATACTAAACTGTTGAACTTGATTTTTTTGATGCAGGAAAAATTTATACAGTAGTGATATACGCTTAAATGATTTCCATATATTCTAATACAGAGGCTATTACCACTGCAAACCATTTTAAGCCAGTTAGTGAGCACCTGTTGATGATGACACACATACTTTGGCAAACATTATTAAGTTCTGAACATCGCTAGCTATTATAGTAATGCAATGATATTTTCTGTAGCTAATATCAACTAAAAAGCGTGCTTTTCGGACGTCCTAAGATACCAGAATACTAAACTGTTGAACTTGATTTTTTTGATGCAGGAAAAATTTATACAGTAGTGATATACGCTTAAATGATTTCCATATATTCTAATACAGAGGCTATTACCACTGCAAACCATTTTAAGCCAGTTAGTGAGCACCTGTTGATGATTACACACATACTTTGGCAAACATTATTAAGTTCTGAACATTGCTAGCTATTATAGTAATGCAATGATATTTTCTGTAGCTAATATCAACTAAAAAGCGTGCTTTTCGGACGTCCTAAGATACCAGAATACTAAACTGTTGAACTTGATTTTTTTGATGCAGGAAAAATTTATACAGTAGTGATATACGCTTAAATGATTTCCATATATTCTAATACAGAGGCTATTACCACTGCAAACCATTTTAAGCCAGTTAGTGAGCACCTGTTGATGGTTACACACATACTTTGGCAAACATTATTAAGTTCTGAACATTGCTAGCTATTATAGTAATGCAATGATATTTTCTGTAGCTAATATCAACAAAAAAGCGTGCTTTTCGGACGTCCTAAGATACCAGAATACTAAACTGTTAAACTTGATTTTTTTGATGCAGGAAAAATTTATACAGTAGTGATATACGCTTAAATGATTTCCATATATTCTAATACAGAGGCTATTACCACTGCAAACCATTTTAAGCCAGTTAGTGAGCACCTGTTGATGATTACACACATACTTTGGCAAACATTATTAAGTTCTGAACATTGCTAGCTATTATAGTAATGCAATGATATTTTCTGTAGCTAATATCAACTAAAAAGCGTGCTTTTCGGACGTCCTAAGATACCAGAATACTAAACTGTTGAACTTGATTTTTTTGATGCAGGAAGAATTTATACAGTAGTGATATACGCTTAAATGATTTCCATATATTCTAATACACAGGCTATTACCACTGCAAACCATTTTAAGCCAGTTAGTGAGCACCTGTTGATGATTACACACATACTTTGGCAAACATTATTAAGTTCTGAACATTGCTAGCTATTATAGTAATGCAATGATATTTTCTGTAGCTAATATCAACTAAAAAGCGTGCTTTTCGGACGTCCTAAGATACCAGAATACTAAACTGTTGAACTTGATTTTTTTGATGCAGGAAAAATTTATACAGTAGTGATATACGCTTAAATGGTTTCCATATATTCTAATACACAGGCTATTACCACTGCAAACCATTTTAAGCCAGTTAGTGAGCACCTGTTGATGATTACACACATACTTTGGCAAACATTATTAAGTTCTGAACATTGCTAGCTATTATAGTAATGCAATGATATTTTCTGTAGCTAATATCAACTAAAAAGCGTGCTTTTCGGACGTCCTAAGATACCAGAATACTAAACTGTTGAACTTGATTTTTTTGATGCAGGAAAAATTTATACAGTAGTGATATACGCTTAAATGATTTCCATATATTCTAATACAGAGGCTATTACCACTGCAAACCATTTTAAGCCAGTTAGTGAGCACCTGTTGATGATTACACACATACTTTGGCAAACATTATTAAGTTCTGAACATTGCTAGCTATTATAGTAATGCAATGATATTTTCTGTAGCTAATATCAACTAAAAAGCGTGCTTTTCGGACGTCCTAAGATACCAGAATACTAAACTGTTGAACTTGATTTTTTTGATGCAGGAAAAATTTATACAGTAGTGATATACGCTTAAATGATTTCCATATATTCTAATACAGAGGCTATTACCACTGCAAACCATTTTAAGCCAGTTAGTGAGCACCTGTTGACGGTTACACACATACTTTGGCAAACATTATTAAGTTCTGAACATTGCTAGCTATTATAGTAATGCAATGATATTTTCTGTAGCTAATATCAACAAAAAAGCGTGTTTTTCGGACGTCCTAAGATACCAGAATACTAAACTGTTAAACTTGATTTTTTTGATGCAGGAAAAATTTATACAGTAGTGATATACGCTTAAATGATTTCCATATATTCTAATACAGAGGCTATTACCACTGCAAACCATTTTAAGCCAGTTAGTGAGCACCTGTTGATGATTACACACATACTTTGGCAAACATTATTAAGTTCTGAACATTGCTAGCTATTATAGTAATGCAATGATATTTTCTGTAGCTAATATCAACTAAAAAGCGTGCTTTTCGGACGTCCTAAGATACCAGAATACTAAACTGTTGAACTTGATTTTTTTGATGCAGGAAAAATTTATACAGTAGTGATATACGCTTAAATGATTTCCATATATTCTAATACAGAGGCTATTACCACTCCAAACCATTTTAAGCCAGTTAGTAAGCACCTGTTGATGATGGCACACATAGTTTGGCAAACATTATTAAGTGCTGAACATCGCTAGCTATTATAGTAATGCAATAATATTTTCTGTAGCTAATATCAACTAAAAAGCGTGCTTTTCAGACGTCCTAAGATACCAGAATACTAAACTGTTGAACTTGATTTTTTTGATGCAGGAAAAATTTATATAGTAGTGATATATGCTTAAATTGTTTCCATATATTCTACTACAGAGGCTATTACCACTGCAATCTATTTCAAGCCAGTTATTGAGTACCTGTTGATGATGGCACACATACTTTGGCAAACATTATTAACTTTTGACTAGCCCTACCTATTATAGTAATACAATAATATTTTCTGTAACTAATATAAACTGAAAAACCTGCTTTTTAGACGTTTTAAAATACCAGAATACTCACATGTTGAACTTGATTTTTTTGATGCACGAAAAATTTATATAGTAGTGATATATGCTTAAATAGTTTTTGTATATTCTACTACAGAGGCTATTCCCACTGCAATCTATTTTAAGCCAGTTATTGAGCACCTGTTGATGATGGCACACATACTTTGGCAAACACTATTAAGTTCTGAACATCGCTAGCTATTATAGTAATGCAATAATATTTTCTGTAGCTAATATCAACTAAAGAGCGTGCATTTCGGACGTCCTAAGATACCAGAATACTAAACTGTTGAACTTGATTTTTTTGATGCAGGAAAAATTTATACAGTAGTGATATACGCTTAAATAATTTCCATATATTCTAATACAGAGGCTATTACCACTGCAAACCATTTTAAACCAGTTAGTGAGCACCTGTTGATGATGACACACATACCTTGGCAAACATTATTAAGTTCTGAACATCGCTAGCTATTATAGTAATGCAATGATATTTTCTGTAGCTAATATCAACTAAAAAGCGTGCTTTTCGGACGTCCTAAGATACCAGAATACTAAACTGTTGAACTTGTTTTTTTGATGCAGGAAAAATTTATACAGTAGTGATATACGCTTAAATGATTTCCATATATTATAATACAGAGGCTATTACCACTGCAAACCATTTTAAGCCAGTTAGTGAGCACCTGTTGATGATGACACACATACTTTGGCAAACATTATTAAGTTCTGAACATCGCTAGCTATTATAGTAATGCAATGATATTTTCTGTAGCTAATATCAACTAAAAAGCGTGCTTTTCAGACGTCCTAAGATACCAGAATACTAAACTGTTGAACTTGATTTTTTTGATGCAGGAAAAATTTATATAGTAGTGATATATGCTTAAATTGTTTCCATATATTCTACTACAGAGGCTATTACCACTGCAATCTATTTCAAGCCAGTTATTGAGCACCTGTTGATGATGGCACACATACTTTGGCAAACATTATTAAATTTTGACTAGCCCTACCTATTATATTAATACAATAATATTTTCTGTAGCTAATATAAACTGAAAAACCTGCTTTTTAGACGTTTTAAAATACCAGAATACAAACATGTTAAACTTGATTTTTTTTTGCACGAAAAATGTATATAGTACTGATATATGCTTAAACAGTTTTCATATATTCTACTACAGAGGCTATTACCACTGCAATCCATTTTAAACCAGTTATTGAGCACCTGTTGATGATGGCACACATACTTTGGCAAACACTATTAAGTTCTGAACATCGCTAGCTATTATAGTATGCAATAATATTTTCTGTAGCTAATATCAACTAAAGAGCGTGCATTTCGGACGTCCTAAGATACCAGAATACTAAACTGTTTAACTTGATTTTTTTGATGCAGGAAAAATTTATACAGTAGTGATATACGCTTAAATAATTTCCATATATTCTACTACAGAGTGTATTACCACTGCAATCTATTTCAAGCCAGTTATTGAGCACCTGTTGATGATGACACACATACCTTGGCAAACATTATTAAGTTCTGAACATCGCTAGCTATTATAGTAATGCAATGATATTTTTTGTAGCTAATATCAACTAAAAAGCGTGCTTTTCAGACGTCCTAAGATACCAGAATACTAAACTGTTGAACTTGATTTTTTTGATGCAGGAAAAATTTATATAGTAGTGATATATGCTTAAATTGTTTCCATATATTCTACTACAGAGTGTATTACCACTGCAATCTATTTCAAGCCAGTTATTGAGCACCTGTTGATGATGGCACACATACTTTGGCAAACATTATTAAATTTTGACTAGCCCTACCTATTATAGCAACACAATAATATTTTCTGTAGCTAATATAAACTGAAAAACCTTCTTTTTAGACGTTTTAAAATACCAGAATACTAACATGTTGAACTTGATTTTTTTGATGCACGAAAAATTTATATAGTAGTGATATATGCTTAAATAGTTTTTATATATTCTACTACAGAGGCTATTACCACTGCAATCTATTTTAAGCCAGTTATTGAGCACCTGTTGATGATGGCACACATAGTTTGGCAAACATTATTAAGTGCTGAACATCGCTAGCTATTATAGTAATGCAATGATATTTTCTGTAGCTAATATCAACTAAAAAGCGTGCTTTTCGGACGTCCTAAGATACCAGAATACTAAACTGTTGAACTTGATTTTTTTGATGCAGGAAAAATTTATACAGTAGTGATATACGCTTAAATGATTTCCATATATTCTAATACAGAGGCTATTACCACTGCAAACCATTTTAAGCCAGTTAGTAAGCACCTGTTGATCATGACACACATACTTTGGCAAACATTATTAAATTTTGACTAGCCCTACCTATTATAGTCATACAATAATATTTTCTGTAGCTAATATAAACTGAAAAACGTGCTTTTTAGACGTTTTAAAATACCAGAATACTAACATGTTGAACTTGATTTTTTTGATGCACGAAAAATTTATATAGTAGTGATATATGCTTAAATAGTTTTTATATATTCTACTACAGAGGCTATTACCACTGCAATCTATTTTAAGCCAGTTATTGAGCACCTGTTGATGATGGCACACATACTTTGGCAAACATTATTAACTTTTGACTAGCCCTACCTATTATAGTAATACAATAATATTTTCTGTAACTAATATAAACTGAAAAATCTGGTGTGATACACGCACACAACTTCCTTTTACAGTGATCTTAAAATTAGTCAAAAATTTGATTTTAAAGTTTTAAGCATTTGTCAAAAATTTTCAAAAATTACAAATTCTACAAAAACAGTACAAAATAGAGCGTTAGTTCAAGAGACAACTTTTCTATAGAATTTTAAGCTGAATTCAAAAATGTAATAATACCGAGTGTTTTATTTAAAACAGGAGTTAATAAAAAAAATAGAAAAAAACAAAAGAAACCCATTTTAGAAGTATTTAACTGGAAAATCACCTATCTCACATCAATGAAAAAAAAATGTTTTTTGGGTTCAGGGGACTCTGAAACGTGAAGATCTGTTGAAAACTCAATTTCGATTTTTTGGGGTGAATCCAATACTTCCTTTATTAGTAGCTTCAGCGTACTTATGCGAACGTTTTGTCCGTCCGTCCGTCCGTCCGTCTGTCTGTCTGGATCGCCTGTAACTTTCGAACGGCTACAGATATCGCAATTTTGAAAGGGGGCAAAGTTGTTGCTAATGTCCCGAGCACCTTCATGCGCTATTTGGTTTTGGCGAAAGGTCAACCTGTTTTCGCAGTGCTGAAGCTACTCTTTAGACCTGTACTTGAGCAGTTTATTGTAAAAGGAAGTAATAATGTTGTTAGTCATCCGTATTAGAATTGAGATGTTTTTAATGAGATTTCAAAAATATTATTGACTCTGGTTTGGACTTACACTTACCCAATTGAAGCAATCATGAGTGCATCGTCGGCATTCTTATCATTTATTTTATTTAAATAGATGATTCTGAGCAAAGGTGAACAATTTTGATAAAATTGCATACTTCTTTTTAATGTGAATATAATTTGTTTCTAGTTCATCATCGTTGCGTTTTGGTATTCTATTCTGTATCTAGAACATATTTTGCTGTTAACCAATGCCTCTTCGACAGTCTAGATTTCTATGCTGTCGAATGAAGTTTTATTCATGTGTTCTTCTTTTAAACCAAATTTTCGTGTTCGCCCGTCTTTCATTAAACACCACTCAAAACAAACACATTCGTATAAATTGTAACGATATTGTGCACAAAACCGATTTATAGAAAAAGGACTTACACTTGCGTGTTGCTTCTTGACAGTTAAATTTTCCTCTTTTGAAACTTATAATGTAATTTTTTATGGTTACATAAGCTAAATACGTACAACAACGTAAGGTGAAACAAACGTGATGTTGCCTTTAAAATGTGTTTTCCTTTTGCAGTATTAAATTGAGAACCCGCTAGCTTTGGCTGTCCGCTGAATGTTTCACCTGTATTATAAATATGCTCAATATATCGTTGCATTTCTAGTATTGTGTTTAACTGTATTTTGTACAACCGTATACAGTTCAATTTATGAGAAAATAAGCACCAGTAGGTGAGCCAAGGTAAGTTTATGCAGCCATGCAGAGTTCAACTTTGTCCCGGCGTCTTGGCCACTTTTTCCAGAGTTGGGGGACGCCAACCATCTCTTGAGGCAAATATTTCCGCCTTAATGGCGCCTGAGAAAACATTATTACATAATTTATAAGTTCCTACCGACTTATCGTATATAGAAACGTCTACCTACGCTTTCAGAGTAATACCTCGCCTATGTCCCACTGAATCTAGCTACGTGCATTTTTGACTGTTTTAACTGTCGTAAACTAATTTTAGAGTTTAATATTTTACCTAAAGCAAACGGAAGTTCAATTAAATTAAAAGAATAAAAACTAAAATAATAAAAGTTATCTCGAATTTTAAAAATAATCTGATCCCCTACTACAATATGCAGTGCTTTCATAAAGTAGTGGATAAATTCGAAAAAAATTCAAGGAAGAACTTTTGGAAAAAACGTGGGGACTCGTCAATTTTTATTTTTATTTGAGCATTTTTTCAAGTAAAACCTATACATACAGGGTGACCAGCGTAGGAAATATGACGCCATTGATGTTTTTTGAAATGGAAACCACCGTTTTTTATTACGGAATTTGAGAGAGAACAACTTTTTACTTACGCTTAACCAAAAATTAAGAAAAACAATTTCAAAATTGCAAAATACTAAATTTAATTGGAATGATAACTTCAAAAACAACTAAATTAAATGTTAAAATTGTGCACCGTTGGCTGCCTGACAATAGCCAAGACGATGAATAAATTCTTAGCGAAATTAAAAAATGTGTTTAAAATTCCGCAATAAAAAAATTTGGTGTGATACACACACCCAACTTCCTTTTACAATGTTCTTATAATTAGTAAACTTTTTAAAAAAAATGCAAGCATTTGTAAAAAAATCCAAAAAACAAATTATACAGAAACCGTATAAAATAGAGTTCGTTGAAGTTAACAAAAAAAATTTTTTTTATTGGTATTCAACTCGAAAATCATCTATCTCACATCAATACACATTAAAAATGTAATAAAAATGTAGCGTTTTAAAAAAACCCGTTAGAGCAGTTTTTGAAAAAATCGAAATAAAAACTGAAAAATCACAAGAGTAAACACCATACTTCCGGTTATGCGATTTCCTTCTAAAGCTTGCTGTCGCATTAGTACACAAAACTTTTGAGATATTCTGTTCTCACACACACAGAGACACACAGACTGGCAGACAGACCAATGAACAAAAACATGTTTTTTGGGTTCAGGTTACTCTAAATAGTGAAGATCTGTTGAGAACTCAATTTCGAATTTTTGGGCTGAATCCAATACTTCCTTTATTGTAAAAGTAAGTAAAAAAATCTGGTGTGATACAGGCACACAACTTCCTTTTACAGTGATCTTATAATTGGCCAAAAATTTGATTTTAAATTTTTAAGCATTTGTCAAAAATTTAAAACAATTACAAATTCTACAAAAACGGTGCAAAATAGAGCGTTAGGTGAAGAGACAAATTTTCTCTAGAATTTTAAGCTAAATTCAAAAATCATAATCATAACTCTATAATAAAGCAGAACACTTCCCAAGGTCAAACAAGCATGCGCCTGGTCTATGTGTAGCTCGATTGTGGGCGTGGTCTTGATATTAGCAGCGTTGCCAGACCTGGTACAATTCTACGAATCTGGTACATTCTGAAACCGTTTCTGCAAAAGTATATTTTTAAAATATTTCTGGTACATTTTCATTCTCATTTATTAGACGAAACTCTCAAAAATAAATTAGCAGATCAGCCAGGCAAAGCGGAATTGGTAGACAAAAATTTTTAATCGTTAGGACGTAACACGTGAAAACGCGCATGCATTCAGCCTGGCAACCTTGCATATTCAAAATGGGGCCATCAAAATGGAGAGCCGGGCTACAGACTGCAGAATTCTTTCATTTTATGGGCAATTTGTTCGCCAGTGTGAACGGTAGTTTGCCTTTCAATAAACATGGGAAACAATTGAAAATTGCTGTGGGCTGTAGATGTCAAAGCAGAGAAATCAGTGCGTCCAGAATTTTGGCAAAGAGCCCTTGTGTTCTTTGACAAAATGTACTGCGTCCAGGATGCATATACGTAATCTGCAGACGCATTAGGTATAACCCATCACATCGTTTTTTCCGAAGTCGTACGGCCAATCAGAACAGAAGTAAACTGCAGACGTGTTGCATTATAATGCGTCTGCACTTTACGCAAGCACCGTGACCACTATTATTTCGTATTTATTGTATCTTGAGTTGATAAATACAGACTATTATTATTAGTATAGTATTTTCTCTTGAAATGTTCGGTTTATTCCGATTAAACGAGAGATATTTGGTCAGATGTAATTAGATTCTATTAATTAATTTTGATATAAGAATTTTCTCACGTTACTGCACGTTTGTAATATGACCGCTTTTCGGCCAAATTTCGAGTTACCAGCGATAATTATGCTTCGCCTTCGTTAATAAAACTTCAAATTCGTGGAAGAAGTATTAGTTTAATAATTAGTTGTACAATATACTATTGTACAACTGTCGTTAAAAATCAGCAAGATCATTTTTTCTGACTAAATGTAACTTTTATTAATTTGATTATAATATAGAAAGCAGTTGTAGACATTTTTCAAAATAATCATGTTAATTTTGACATTTGATTAGAATATAGAAAGCCTTACTAGATTTTTTTCAAAATATCGAGCTGCCAAACAACTGAAAGTTATTGATTTTCCTTAGTTATCTGACAAATATTGGTTTACTAAGTATTTTTAACGTGTTAAAAGTGTGTACTTTTAAGGTGCTCTCTCATAAATTAATTTTGACATATATAAGTGTAGTCACCTGGAATAAAAATGTAATTTTTAATGACAGTTGTACAAAAAGTGATTGTTTTTACGAGAGTAATAATTTTATGAAAAAAATTACTGCGCTATAAAATAGAGCTTTATTAGATAGTTTAGCGCTTATAAAGTACCTAGCTCTTTGTTTCACTCTACAGATGAAAGTGCACGTTGCTATGGAAATTAATAAATAACCAATTGTTTGCTCGCAAGAATGGTGGCTATTTTGTTTATTACGGCTACAATAAGTAAACCAAAAACGGCCAGATTCTAAATTCATTTGTAGTTTTTGCAATACATAATGTAAATTTATTTTTTAATATTCGTGGAAAAAATAACATTTACTTTTTGAGATATCATTTTTCGCTCGTAAAATTATCATGACGCTGCTCGTGAACAAATCTTCATCCTACGAAAAAAAACAATACTTTTAACTTTTTGACGAAAAATACAGATATTATTTACGTATATTGTTTTAATGTGGTTATTATAACACCGCTGTAATGGAGTCCATCAAAACACTGTTTCTGTATTGTTGTTTTCAAATGAAAAACGTTATTTCAGACAACTGACAGATTGTCATATTTATGAAATGTCAAAATTAAAAGTTTTTGATTATTTTTTGTTGAAAGTAAATAAAATTAGTGTATTATCGTCGTTGAATAAAATTCCATTGCATCTCTATTTGAGCACTCCTCGTTGCGCACTCAT
>CALNHX010010029.1:0-43921 GCA_940337035.1 Agriotes lineatus
GTGTACATAACGTAAAAGGGACCAAAATGTGCATATATCAACGCGTCCTGTATAATACACCCAAAACCGAATCCAACTGCTGTGCCGGCGTGGTCTAGCGGTGAAGACATCGGACTAGCAATTAGTAATCGGTTTCAGTCTAGATGAGCGACTGAGAGCGCCAGTTTGAAGCCTAGCGGCTGCACTGGTTTCTTTATTTGTAAATTGATATAATTCACAACAGGGAAGATCCGTGTAAATCCCTACTTGTACCATAGTTCGTATAATCTAGGATCCGAAATGCAGTTTTAGCAATCAAATTGTCTTGGTATTATTGTTTTTAAGGAGAGAGTAACCATAAATATTTAGGGTTATCACATTCTCATATTCCATGAAATTATGTATCACCACTCATGGAACCTTGCTTGGTCTGTGGAAAACATCACATCGTTTTTTTCTGTAACATTCTCACTAAAATTAGGTATCGAGGAAATAGCAGCTATACAATTGTAAATATAAACACTAAAATAATATTTGATTTTTTCAAAATATATTTGGACTAAAGTTTAGTGTTCTTCAGTTTAGTCAAATTTAAAAACAAAATCATAATCGTCACAAAAGATTCCAAAAGATAAGACTAATATACAAAGATAAGATACAAAATTCTACCAACAAAATGTTAACAAATGGCTTGATAATAACTTTATTGATTATAAGACATATAAAAATCTTATTTCACTTAATGGTCTTGCTCCTAAAATGTATGGTCTTTCAAAATTTCATAAAGAAAATACTTCTTTCAGACATATCGTAGCTTCATACATGAGCCCTCTATACAAACTTTCCAAGTATTTATCAAAAGATCTTCATATCTTTATATAACAGTGTAAAAGACTCTTGAATCTTTAAAACTAAAATTGATAAAACTAAACTATACTTCCACAAGATCATGTATAATTTTCTCTTGATGCTGTTTAACTATACACAAATATCCCTATAAATTTAGCTCTAGATACTATCATACCTAAAGACGAATTGATTAAAGCTGTTAAACACATTTTAGAATCAAATTATTTGCAATATCACTATCAAATAAATGAACCAAGTTTGATGTAGCAATGGGGCATCCCCTGTCAAGTAGGTACAATAGCTGATTTAGTTATGAAAGGTATAGAAGAAAACTTTCTTGTAACTACAAATTATCAAAACAGACAACACATGTTTAGTAATTGTAATGACATTAATCTCAAATTAAAATTGCAAATTGAAAATGAAAATTCTAACAATACTATAATTTGTTTTTTGATATTACGTTACTTAGAAAATTAAATGGAAAAACAGAAACAAATTGGAATAGAAAATATGTTAAGACAGACCGTTACTTAAATTTCAATTCAATTATAAAAAGGATTAACTCATAATTTAATAGACCGAGTATAATATTAACATTAAACAAATTTTATAAGGCAAATTTTAATAAAATTAACACTATATGACAAAAAAAGAATTATTCTTTACATTTTGAACACAACAAAAATAAGTTTAAAAAACATGAAAAATAAAAACCTTCTAATTTATTTACAACCAAATTGCCTCGGAAATGAGTTTAATAATACGAGTAACATAAAGCAACCATCTAACTATATCACTATAACATATAGATACCTCATTTATCTAATTTAATTATAAAAGAGCTTAACAAATTTGAATTTAATGCTTCATTAAAAAACCGCAACACTCACTTTAGGTCGAAAATCCTTCTATATCCTAAATGACATAACAAAAATGAATAATGAATCTAATATAATATATCAAGACGCTTTATAACCGAGTTTCATACATACGTTTTTGAAACACCTCGTTGCTAATTAATAAAATCTACTAAATTTGTATGTATTTTAAACTTTCAATGGTTGGAAACGCATGGTTGTCATGTAAACCTTGTAAAAAGCTAACGTATTGAGGTGGTTTTAAGCCTACAACTTGGTTCTGTTTGCAGTGCAAAATATTTAATCAAGTCAATAAAGAACAGAATTAGGATATTTTATGAAATTGCAATTTTAAACAATAATAAAAGTATTAAATGCATTGATAATGAGCTGCGAGAAGTAGTAATTAAACGGATAAACGCACGCGTAAGCAAAGCATTTTTCAGAGAGTTGGAATAAGGTAATATAATTAATAATGGGTTTGTGTATATTTTAAGCCAGATCAAACAAACTTAATTGACACAAAAGGTTTGTTATGTGCAGACTAAAAAAGCGTAATTATTAATAAACGTACAGGTCAGTAAATGGCAATCAATCTGAAAGGTAAATGAGATCGGAATAAAGGATAATAGAAAATTGCAAAGAGCAATCCCGAAATTAAGCAACGGAAAAGAAGGAAAGCGAGCAACGTGTTTAAATTTGTGTGCATTAATAAAACAAAGTGAAAAAACAGAGCAGTGATTTTAACACATTTTTGTGCGTAACGGAAGGAACAATGAAAGTTATAAGCAAAGGACAATTTTTTTTAGATTTAAGAAAATGTTAATTTAAGATTTATGTAATCAAACTTTACTCCATTTGAGTATTTTGCTATTAAAACTAATTTTTAATTAACAAAAATTATCGCGGTAACATAGCAACGCGATGCGTTTTTGTAAAATAAGGAGAACAATTGAAAAAATTAATTAAGACAGTTATGTGCAAAATTGTGCTTTCTTAAAATTGATACTTTTACCATAATAAAAGTGATTTGTCCATATAAAAAGTGTTGCATTTTATTGTACACGTCACCGTGCACCAGTGGGAGCGTTTGTAGCCAGTTCCACGAGGTAAAATTTAAGTTTCCCAATTTGCCTCCGAGGGAGTATCGGCAGCCGACAACTAAAATATTCCAACATCGTTTCCGGCCCAAGAAAGCATCTGAAGCCAGAGATCTGCACTGCATCACATCACCGGGGTATGCAGAAGCATCCTGAGTGAAAGTTGTAGCCAGGGGAGCGTTTCCAGCAGAGAAATTCCAGCAGCGTCATCTCCGATCATCTTCGTGCCAAATTTGGACATCTGTACGAGGTAGGAACTATCTGTAAATTCAAGCGTCAAAGTTCGGAAAACTTGTTAAAATACGAGATTGAACCTTGCTAGAGAGGCCTATCGCATATCCACGGGTCCAACTACGCTGTAATAATACAAAATTGCATAGCGTTATCAAATTTTGTGGAATTGGCGGATTTCCAAGCAGCAGAAACAAGTGAATGGATGGCGTCCTATCTACGTCATTCCTGTAACAATGAAGTGGAGGTCTGGTTGCCAAGCGATAATTGAATCAAATTACCTGACGTTTCCTTGTTAACTTCACGATTTTTTAAAATGTTTAGGTAATCGCTGCTGCAGTGGTGAAATTTTTGTGTCATCTGACAGATTGTAAATATTATCTACCGGAACCGCGTATATGAGCTACTCAAGAACTAATAATCTGAAATAAACTACTAATTTGTGAATATAGTAACATTCTGAACCCAACCTGAGATAAGCAGTTTTGTGTTTGCCGAGAGCTAGCTTAAATACTGTTGCAGTTCAATAAAATAGTAAGAAAGGGGCATTCAACCATTTTATTTTGAACATCAGCTAACACATTTCATTTTAACTAGCCTTAAATTACTGACAGGCAACGTGAGCACAGTATAAAAATCAACCTGAAAATTGTGTGGTGATTAGCCCTAATTTAACTTATTAATTCTGTACCATAATAAATAAACAACAACATTTTATTACATACTGTCGCCCAACGTCGTGGCAAGGGCACATTTTTAATTTATTCATACTGTTCTATTGATAATAATAAGGAAGTTTATAAGAGTATATTGTTGTTGGCACTCTCAGTCGTTGTCAAAAGTGAGGTTATTAGGTTATGTTTTTCGTTAGTCTGACACGAACTGACGCAAAAGCTAACCTCGAATTTGACATAAACAACGTCACCAACCATAGTGATTTTTTTATTTCATTATTTTGTATTTATAGTTGAATTTTTATTTCACATTTTTCAATTTGACATATTTTAGATGTATAAACTGTCAATTAATAATTACTTATCAATGAGGTGTTGCAAAAATAGTACCTTAAAACTATTCTAAAATTGATATGTTCAAAATTAAATGTTTCAAAAATTATACCTATTGAAATCCTTTATGTTAAATACTACATTACACCCCCTCCACATTTTAGATTAATGCGCACTCAATTGCGAACAGAAATGTATGGAGACTGTGCATTATCCTCCAAAATAAATTATGTTTATATTTTTGGTAAAAGTTTACATTTCAAGTAAGTTTTATCCCATTATATGATTGTGGAGCCGGCAGTACGGCAGAGTGGTGTTGCACATCTCACGGTACTTGTAAAAGTTAAGCTCCAGTCTGCTTGGTCAGTACTTGGATGGGTGAACATAGGACATAGTGTGTAATCGGTATAAAAGCTTACAGATTATGTATGTATATGATTGTGTAAATTGCTCATTGAATGGCCCTTCTTTTTATCAATTTAAAAAATACTGGAATAGCCTCATAAACTCGAGCAATTTTCATATCCATATCAAAATTAAACTTTTTGCAGTTACCTATAGTAAGTGATTAGTCTAATATTTTTTTTTAAATAGTATCTCATTTCTATATCTTATTATAGACCACAAATATTACAGCAAATTATTAAACTTCTATCATATTCGTTCATTTATTCATTATCTATAACCTCTTTTACCTTTCGGTGTCGAGGAACATTCATACCTCGCAGAAGTGCAACGGAGGCAATGGGCCGCATACGACATCCATTACTCTCCTCCGCATCCAAATATACCACACACTCCACAATACTAAACCTACCTTACAGCTAACTTAACCAATGAATTCAAATCCATTGTCGCTTCAAGAAAATTCTTGGCTACGGCCAGATTTGAACACATGTCCACCTGGTTGCGAAACAGTTAATCCACTCAACCACCCAGTTGGCCTACTTCTAACATATAAAAATTCAAAAAAAAATAAGCATCGTTCATGGAAATGGGGAAAAATGTTGATTATAACTCAAGGTAAATACATTTCTTGATTTTAAATATCATATTGTTTGTTTGTTAATGGACAAGGTCTAGGCATGCAGAGTACCAGGTTACCTTAGACACCGACTGCACAAGTGTATACCTCATCCTTCTACGTTTCCAAAACATTAATAAAATTGACTTTTGCTCGCAGTTCTCGAGTTATAGGGCGCGAAATTAAAAATTGTTCAAACTTTCATAACTCTGAAACTATTGACGCTACAAAGAAGGTAATTTAAAAAACTTCAATGAAGTTTTAGGTTAGCTGCAGCCTTTGGTTGTGTGTGTTATAAACATCTTCAAAAACTCGAACTGAAATAGATTAGTGGATAATTTAAGGTCCGATATAAAGTCATTCAGCTCCACGTTGATAATATTGTGTCTGTGTTGGAGTTACGTGTACTAAATGGTCCCCCTTGTATAACTGACTTCACCAAGTTTGTTGGTATTTAGGTTTAGGCTCGTACAGAAATAAAATTCTCGACAACTTTTTCGCAGGGCCAACGGTTCGCTAGTTATTTACGTTATAAAATTCACTTTCTGAACTTTGGCGCCTTGTAATAATCAAAAGTCGATAAAAGTAATGGAAATCACGGTAGCCGGAAAACAAATGTCAAAATAAAACGATTGTTAGATAATTATATACAGGGACTCTAACTCAAGTTAATACTTTCATTTTGCTTTTCATGACCTCCTCCTATTTGTTTCCTTGTATGGTATTTACATGTTAATATTAAACTTTTATCAAATACACTTTTACGTAAGCCTTAATATTATGAACTAGAACTAGACTATGTTATACCACTGGTGTTTTTCTTTTTCATATGGGTAAGCTGAGTGGTAACTTAGATGTTCTTTGCAATTCAGGTTGTCTCTCGCTATTACAGTCTACGGCGTTTACCATTGTGTGTTCCGATAATATAATTTGACTTCAATCGCTAATATTTATATTTAATGCAATGTTAGCCAGCAACCCTTACAATACTTCAGAGTTTATGAGAAACGGTGTCGATGCCAATATCAATTTGCCACGCTTCCTCCAGTTAATGCAGAGCGCATCAAAGTGTAAAACGTAGTATATTTACATCATCTAGTACAAGCCTGGAGGGCAGAGGCATTATCACTGCACTTGTTTGCAGAGACAGTAGACACAGAGCGTGTAATTGAAGCGATATTTACCTTCCGCTTAGATGGGCTTACAGTTGCACTTTCACACGGCCAAGTACTCGTAATCGAGTCTTGAGCATCCCCGGCGGCTGTCATTTAATAAAGTTTTACAGATCCGACTCCAGAGCATTCGTTACTAAAACTACTTAGGTATGAGCACCATTTACGTTTGCTATATGGACAAAAAATTATTAGTTTAATTTCAACCTAATTGAGCTGTGTACTACCGGCTTGGCAATAGCAATATTCTATTCAAACTTAGCACCCATTTGTGGGTGGGGCTGCTAATGTATCTGTTGATTAAACATAGTATAATAAAGTCCGAGAAATGTGTATTACACCATCTAGAAATTGGATAAACACTGCTTTCGCAAAATCATATCTAAGAACTCAATGCAAACTATATAGTGTGAAAATTAAGTAGCACATAAATTCGGTAACTCCGTTAATCTTCGTGTATGGGAAAAAATCTCACCGGGGTGTGGCGATTCGAATTGCGGCGTGTATATTAAAGTCATTTTTAGGTTTTTATATCATTTGTTTCAAATGTTATGACGTCATCAATATTTCTTTAAATGACAACCCATATATCTTTTAAATTTATTTCTGTAGCAAGTTTTAATCTGTTTTCAATGGTTAATAAATTTAAATAGGTTATATTTAAAAAATCAGTTTGTGTCAAAGCTGACACAAAGCCTAACCTGCTAACCTCGAATTTGACATAGACTTACAATGCCACCAATGGCATGTAAACAGAAAGTTGGGATGATACACCTGCGAGAAACATAAAAGCAAAAAATTGCAAGTATTTAATTCAAAATTTCCCGCTCTTTCCTCACTCTTTAACACTCACTCTGTAGTATTAAAGGTGAATTAAATTAACCGAGTAATTCTAGTTAACTTTGTTGAAAGAAAAACCTCAGTAGTAATTACTTTTTGACAATAATTCTAACAGAAAAAATCTGGTGTGATACACGCGCACAACTTCCTTTTACTTACAATAATTAGCCAAAAATTTATTTTTAATTTTTAAGCATTTTTCAAAAATTTTCAAAAATTGCAAATTCTACAGAAACCGTACAAAATAAAGTGTTAATTCAGGAGACAAATTTTTTCTAAAATTTTAAGCTGAATTCAAAAATGTAATAATATACCGGGTGTTCTATTTAAAATAGGAGTTATTAAAAAAATAGGAAAAAAACCAAGGAAGTCCATTTTAGAGGCATTCAACTTGAAAATCACCTATCTGACATCAATACACATTAAAAATGTAATAAAAATGTGAAGTTTTAAAAAAATCGTTAGAGCCGTTTTTGAAAAAATCTAAAAACACTGAAAAATCACAAGAGCAAACACCATACTTCCAGTTATGCGATTTTCTTCAAAAAGCTGTTGTCGCATCTAGATAGTACACAAAACTTATATATGAAGTTTCAACGCCATATCTCTTTTCGTTTTTGAGATATTCTGTTCACAGACACACAGACAGACAACGGCTAATGAGCAAAAACATGTTTTATGGGTTCAGGACTGTTGAAAATTCAATTTCGAATTTTTGGGGTGAATCCCATACTTTCTTTATCGGAAAAGGAAGTAAAAATTAATGTACAATTATAGGTTTGTGTTTAAAGCCCAGGTAAATATCCTTACTGTCTGAGGTCATTTCTGTAATTTTTTTTTTAATATAACCTTTTTTTATTCAATTACTCTACAATCTGTCTAAGTGCGACATTCAGTAGTTGGTTTAAGCTACATTATGTAATTAAGAACTGAAAAGCATGAAGGTAGAGCATCCAATGATGTATCACCTATATTAATCTAAATCTAGTTTAACATACACTAATTGGTCTATAATTTATACAGCACAGCATTGTTAAAGAAATCTGTTTATTAAGTCCAACGGTTTGAATCGTTTTAATCGTGGTTGTTCTACATCGTTTTCTAATAAGCACTCCACTAGAGGATTAGGGTGAACACTATTACGATCACGGTAGCGCGCACTGAACTTTTCTATTTCCTCATTAATGGTTGGGATTGTAAGATCACGTCGTATGATTTCGTTGGTCACGTACCATGGTGCGTTTACAATGGAACGGAACACTTTTGACTGGAATCTTCTCAATATTTCTATGTTGGATGTTTTGGCTATGCCCCATAGCTGTATACCACATGTCCATATGGGTTTGATCATGGTTTTATAAAGTAGTAACTTGCTTTCCAAGGATAGCTGTGACTTACGCCCTATCAGCCAATAGATTTTTTGTAACTTTAATTCCAACTGTTTACGCTTTGTCCATATATGCGTCCTCCACGTTAGTTTCTTGTCTAGGTGCATTCCAAGATATTTAGCACTGTCAGCTTGTGGAATATCTTGATTATTGAGCGTCACTGGTGGGCAGGTGCCTCTTCTTAGTGTAAATGATACGTTCACTGATTTACTTCCGTTTACTTTTATGCGCCACTTAGAACACCAGCACTGTATTTTGTTGAGGTAAGTTTGTAATTGTTGGCATGTCAGATTTGGGTCGGTGTGCGATGCCGTGTCATCGACGAAAGTAGCGACCATGTTACCTGGTGTTGTTGGGAGGTCCGCTGTGAATAGCAAGTATAGAAGGGGACCCAGAACGCTACCCTGGGGAATACCCGAAGCGATGGTATATAATGATGTTAATTCGCTGCCATATCTGATTTGAAAGTGCCTGTTGGTTAAGTACGATTTTAGTATTTTATAATAATCTGAGGGTAGTGTTTTCTTGATTTTACAGAGCAGTCCCTCATGCCATACCTTATCGAAGGCTTGTGTGATGTCCAGCGCAGTATTTTCTCTCTTCGAAGGCGCTAGTAATTTTGTCGACTACTCTGTGAACCTGCTCAATTGTTACATGGTTGTTACGAAAACCAAATTGGTGGTCAGGTATAAAAAGGTTGTCTAGGAGTATTGGGTGTAATTTCTGTAGTGTCATTTTTTCGAATACTTTCGACAACACTGGCAACAGACTAATAGGTATGATGAAGGTTGTTCTTTGGGTTTCCCTGGCTTTGGAATAGGAATGTGCGATCTAGATCGATTTTTCAGAAGATCGATTCTTTTACTCGCTGTTCTCGATCTTTTGAATCCATCTTTCTATCTCCTATCTTTTATAAGATCGATTCTATTACCGGCAGATCGGGTTTTCGATCTTCGATTGCACAGCGACACAGGAAATTGTGTCACAGCGGTGCGTGCGACCAGCTCTCTGTTAAAATAATTTATAGATTACTTTCGGTAAATGACCGTTAGCGCCATCTATGTTTAAAAAGTAAAGAAACGCTATTTTACAAGAAATTATAGAAATCTCACAAAATTAATTTTATGTTGGAAATAAGATCCTTTATATAATGTGTAATTATTAAAGAAATCTGTAAGATGAATGAAAGTTTTAGCAAAAAATTGATCTTTAGGAAGATCGATCTTTTATACCACGATTTTTAATAGTATCGATCTTTTGGATTCCAATCTGGATCGATCCAGAAGATCGATCTTCTTGAGAGAATCGCACATCCCTACTTTGGAATTAAGATAATTAAGGCGTTTTTCCACAGATTTGGAAACTGTTGCAGTCTCAGAATTGCATTGAATAAATGCCTTATGAATTGATAGCCTTTCTGCGGTAGCTCTCTCTTTGAGCATGTTGCCAGTAATTAAATCATGACCTGGGGCTTTATGCGGGTGTACTTTACTGCGAATGGTGTTTTCGACTTGGTTGATTTTGAAGTTTTTAATAGGCAGGCTCATTTGATACGGCGTTTCTAGAATATTTTGGATTTCTTCTGTCATATCTTGTTCCGCCGGGAATGGTTGGAATACATTAGCAAGATGTGCAAAGGTAAACGCCTTCCCACTATCGCTTTTTGCCCAGTTATTATTGGCAGTACGAATTGGTGTGTGGTGTTGTTGTGGTTGCCTTAGGTGTCTTGTGACTCTCCAAAGCGAGTAGTCGCGTGCCACCAACGGTGACAGGTGTTTTAAGTAAGTTTGTACATTTTAATTTTTGATGTTAGGAAGTAGGTTTTTAAGCTAGGCAGTTGCATGATTTAAAGTCTTTTTATCATTTGGGTATCTTGTGGTTGGCCAGATCCTACGTGGTCTGCGATTTTTTGTTTTACTATAATTGGGCAGCTTACTGAGCTGATGTGTTTGTTATTACGTGTTTGTTCAGGTGTAGCCTGGCGAGCCGCTTCCTGAATTACCTGGTTAAAATGTGTCACTGCTTCATCTAGGTTGTTTGCGGATTTTAGTGGGATATTCGTGTGCAAGGATTCTTCAATTGACTCTCTAAAGAGATTCCAGTTTGTATGTTTGTTGGTGAGAGTTGGTGTCTTTTCTTTGATTATTATATTTGTACCCAGTGTCACTAGTACTGGGGAATTGTCAATCGAGGGGTCAAGGCAAGATTTAATACTTAGTAAATTTAAATTTATCCCTTTTACGAAGCACAAGTCACGTAAATCAGGCTGTTTTCTGGGGTACGTGGACCAGTATGTAGGTTCGCCTGTGGATAAGAGTAGTACACTCATATTGTTTACGGCTTTCAACATTTCTCTACCTTTTGTGGTAATTATTCGAGAACCCCAGTGAACATGCTTTGCATTGTAGTCGCCTGCCGAGATAAACCTGTTACCTAGAGTTTGAAAATAGTATTCGTATAATTCTTGTGTGTTGTTGTGTCTTGGTGGGCAGTAAGCTGCAGATATTGTAAGTGGCCCTAGCCAGTCTTCGACTACTATCCTTGTAGCTTGAAGATATGGTTCGCAGTATTTGGGGAGTTCATGATGTTTAATGAAGTGGTTGATGATTATAGCAGTGCCAGCGTGGGCGGTCCCGTCTGCATGTTGTGTTGCGTAGGCTGTAAAACTTGGGATTTTAAGGTAGTTGCGGTCAGTATTTGTATTTTTCTTTTTATGTTCACATTGTGACGTGGAGTGAGCGACAGTGCATTTAACGCATCGAAGAGTTCTATTGCAAAAATTGTTGGTGTGCCCATGTTTTTGACACCAGGAGCATTGGGGTATCGTTCGTTTGAGGCGCGAGGGTTCAAATTTGATTACGGAGTGCATGAGTCTAGTGATATTGTATACATGTTTGTTATTCTTCTTAACATGGAATTTCGGCTTAGACCGCGTAGTATTTGTATATGAACACCCAGCATTTTCTGGCTTAATGTACCTTGCACCTTGTGAAGTCGAGCAAAAACCCGCGCGATGGTCATGCTCTTTGGTGGCTCGTGTTGTTTGAGTATCTTGAGAACGAGGATACTTAGGCAGATTTGGCCGTTTTGCTGTTTCTGCATCCATATTCACTAACGTTTCGCAAGACTTTGCAGCTTGCATCATCAGAGTGAAAGTCGCACTCAAACTCAAACTTCATTTTCATAATAATACAGATTAACCTAATCCTTAATTTGATTAAATTCATCAAGTTGCTGTATGTCATTAATAAATAAATAGTCGTACAATATGTACATTTTCTCTAATGAACATCGTTCTTTCATTAGTGAAATCTATTTCAAAATTAATTGCTCTGTGATCAAAAGCCAAAGCCAATGCGTGGTCAACATTTGAAAGATGTTATCTTTAAAAAATGACTACAATATTACAAAAAGAAATTATATTGTAACTAAAATTGTGAAATTTTTACTTTACATTTAAAAAAAAATTAAAAGTATTTTAAAATTTCAAACAGTTATTAACAATTTAAATAGGGTCGGTCATTCTGCCGGACCCTTTACAACAATAAAACTGAATATAAATATTGCTATGATATTCGCTTGTACGTGAAACATTTTTACAATTTGCCATAATCGACAACACAACCAGATTTCCTTGCCGTAGGGTTTATCGATCAATTGTAAATAGTCAAATTTAGGACATCAGTTTGTTTTGAAAGTAAGATTTGCAAGATTTTTCTTAATAAGAAGCAATTAACTCATAGTATTTTAAGATAAGCACACATGCAAATTGCGTCTTAGATAACGCCAAGTACGATTCAATGCATTTTCATGGTTTCCAGAAAATGTGGGGTAACGTTTGGCAAAATCAAACTAGAATGCCCACTTTTCGCCACACATAGATCCAGCAAAACGACTAGGGTTACATGTTACTACCAGTGAACACAGAATAAGACATTATCGTGCGTTACACAGTGCGTCACAGTGCGATTATTATAAAACTAAACATGCAGTGTAATTACGGTTAATAAGTGTTTAAAATCGGGTCACAACATCAGAAGTGATGCACTCGAAGCACTCCAAAATAGATGGGGCCGTCACTGTATGCTGGAGGCTGAGATCAGAGCTGGCCCGAGGCCGTTCAAAGCCGAGATCGCCGACAACTCAAAGATTGGGGCCGCAACTGTAGAAGTTAAGGCCAATAGCTAAGGGCTATGTGTGTCCATAAACAACGGCCTACAAACACATAAAATTGAGTACAGTACACATGATATCAACGAATTTACGTGCCATTAAAGTTAGAGCCACTCTATAGAAGGGCATGTACAAGCTACAAAGCAGATACATACTTGAAGGAGGTTGCTGAACATTTTTAAGCCCTCATCCACTTGCTCAGCGGTTGGACTCCGTGACTTCAGGCGAGAATGCAGGTCGCAGTGTCACATTTGGCGGTGTGTACAGATCTTTATAAATAAAATTTCCCCCTCGTAGATAACACTCACACAAGTGCAGCAAGGTTGTGGAACCATGTTTCCTGCAGTACATCTGAGTTTGGTGCGGGGCATAGTCCTATTCGTGCTAACATCAGTTCAATATGACAAGAGTACGGACAATTATGAAATTTGGTACATGTGTACTTCAATATGCACTAAAGACAACGGTGCAATTAGTTTTACGTTTAGACCTACGTTTTTTGTGTAATTAATTGATGCATCTTTTCAAAATAGCGACCAGCATTCGTTCATTTTATTTTGCGCGTTATTTAACAATTGTTAAAAAAACCTTACGTCAATTTAGACCAATGCCGGGCTGTGGTGTTCTTTTGTTTTTCGATGGTATAAATAGATACTATGCTGCCGTTCCGAGGACTTCGTCAGTTTAATTCAACGGAAATACTACGTGGCTAGTCCGTCCATTTTTAGGTTAAATTATTTGTTTGTGGTGACGTAGTTTGTAATTTTGTTTGGTCAATCTGTCACTTACTTGAAAATAAACACTGTCAATTAACTGCTGTGTTTTTCATTCAAGTTTGGTGTTGTTCTGTCCTGTTTGAAGCAATTTGCACAGCCTCTTTGATAGTTTTGAGTGGCAAACCACCTTCGAGCTGCGGACATCTTAGACATACCTTGGCAGAAGCGCGCGATTCCAGTTTGCAGAAGGGATCAACTGGTGGCGGAAAGCAAAAAAGTGAATTTATTCTGTGGCATGTGCTCTAGTAGCTAGCGAATCTTTATTTTAATGTTAACCTCTGCAATCACAATCAAACTGACAAAAATGGGAGTTAGAAAAGGTCAATAATTCAAACAAAGTTTTTCCATTTCGATACCGATTTAATCTTATTAATGTACTTCCATGAACCTACGAAACAATGTTTATATTATATGTTAAAATGTTTTACCCTGAGTTGCTTATGCTTAAACTAAGGGTCTCATAATAGCTATTTACGTTATTAGACCGGTAGCAACATTTTTATGGCCGTGCCAATACTTTACAGGTCGAGCCCGTAGGGCGAGACCTGTATGTTTGGCAAGGCCATAAAAATGCTACCGGTCGTGTATCGTATAAGATTTTTTAGGATACTGCATTGGTAACTAGCGTTTACATTGTTACAAACGACTCTAGTAGATAAAATTTACCGGCCTAGACCAGTAGTAGTTGACAACGACCTTTGATCCGGCCGTTGTCAACTACTACTGGTCTAGGCCGGTAAATTTTATCTACCGGACTCGTTTGTAACTATGTAAACCCTAGTTACCAATGCAGTATCCTAAAAAGCTTTTTACTTGTAAAAACTCCGTTGTGTGTGCCCATAATAAATAATTTGTTCATGTTTAAGGCATGTATCAAAATAAATTCTAAGGTATAAATGATATCTGGGCTATTTACGAAATAATCATACAAATATATTATAGATCGCCTTACTTTCAGATGTTTGGCGAGATACATGTTACCAATAGCTGCTTCGTTTCTATCACTTCTTTTATATGGAAATAATTTTATTATTTGCATAGTATCAATGTGTCTTAGTGAAACATATTTTGTATTATAGTGTAACGACGCCGACAATAATTAAGAAATAAGAAAGAGAGAATAATAGTTTTGAAAAATCCAATGTCAAAGTGAAATATTTTATAACCTGGGTCGTAAAAACATGAAAACATACTAAAACAAAAGTTCCTATAATGAGATACACCACTTTAACTTTTACTTTACTACGATAAATCTTTCAAAATGTTGATAGTTCTATTCACATTTAATTACTTTCTGAGCGTCTGCATGAAGAATGCAGTGCAATATCTCATATGATAATCCTTTTCAGTATCTCTTCACGCTTTACATTTTCTAGCAATTGCTTTAATCTTTGTAAAGTAATCCCTTATTTGATTAAAGCTTTGGTATTATCAATTTCTTTTCATAGAATGAAATCAAATGCTTTGTCGATTTTTACTGGAGTTTTTTTCTTTTGTTGGTTGATAACTTCGTTTCAACATTTTAAAATTGATCTCATTCGTTAGCCAGTTGCATCTGCTGCCTTAGAAGATAAGTTAACTTATTTTATTTACTATGATATTTCTTTCTTGGAGATAATATATAATTTTATTTAATCTGCATTTAAGCTTTTTTGGTTTGGATATTTTATGAGAGTATTTAAGTCTGTAATAAGTAATGAATGGTCAAATTCATAATCTGACCATTGACCTTGGCATTAAAGTAACCCAGAACTATGATCAGTTCTTTTTTTGAAATTGTATTTAAAATCGTTTCAAATTGTTTATAAAACTATTTGATACCTGCTTCTTTCTCTGTTAGTGCATTAATATCCATAATATTTAATGAACTAAAGAATTTCAAGAATAACAATTTTACCCAGGCTGCTTGCAAACACCTTACGGTATAGTAAAAGTCATTCTGATTATAACTAGATATACATAATCTCATTGCGAATCACAATACTCTAACTAGTCTAGCTACTGAATAAAATAATTTGCAAACTTAAATAAACAATAACGAACAATTAAGTATTAAGTAAACACACCAATGTTTTTATTGGTAAAATGTTTGTCGTTATGAATATAATATAATCAAGGGGGCCTCCCAGTTCTTATTCTCTTATCAGCTCAACTAATTGCAAGGAATAATATTTGACCTATTTAAGGTATTACGTATTATAGTTCCAACTATCTACAGACAATTTTCCCGTGATATTTATCAAATTAATACTGCAACAACTTTAATCTACTAAACTATCTATACATTTGCTCTTTATTTATTGCTTCTTACTTTAAAATACGCAGTATCCGGTAAAGTCAAACTTATCGCATGCAGGTCACGCTATCACTGTATTACTCATTTTAATATTAAAACCGCTTATGTGACGAATGCAAAACGAATTCTTGTAGCTTCAAAATGAAAATATTTATTTACTTTTACATTTTTACGGGATCAGTTTTAACTTTTCAAATGTGGCCAATAATGGAACGTACGAACAATACCAACAGTAAGTAACATGATTTGATTGTTTTTGGCACAAGTAGTATAAACATATTTCATGAGAAAGCGGTTATGTTTTATCTATTTTACTTACCAGGATTTATCGTTTAGATGAAGGGTTTACAACAATATTTAATATCTTGATGAAAAACTTTAGAATAAATAATCTTTAAGTTTTATTAAAAACACTATTCCAGTACCTTTTGGGAGCCACTGCTATAGTACTTTAGTTGGAGTTGGAGCTATGGCACAGGGAGAATATAAGACACTAAAACATGTTTGCGTTATGGCAATGTGCGATGAAGATTCCACTATATATTATCATGTGTAAGTTTAAAATGTTACGTTATTACCGTTTAATTGTAAATACAAATACTTTTAAATACTTATAAAAACTGAAAAATTTGCCATGTTAATAGCGCCCTTAAATTTTTTAAAACATTAATAATGGTAATACTGATCTTGAAATAGTTAGAAGAAACAATTTTTTAAAGTTTGACCTACAATCAGCTTATGATTTTCGATACCAGTGTTATTCTATCTCCAACTAATGCAGTGCAGAAAACTTTAAAAACAGTTTAAATTTACTTAAGATAAGGATCCTGGGAAAAGATTATTTACTTTTGCAAAAACCATATCAGGTTTTATCACTTTATAACAATTTCCTTATTCTACCTTTACAGTATACAATTTAATTGAGCGTTTTCTCTAGGTAGTAAGTAATATTAGAAATGTAAGCACTTATTAAATAACTATGTTGAATTTTCTCTTAGATGTGGCAGAAGAAAAGTTCCGCGAAACTGTACTCTACTGATGCCAGAACTATCGAAACCGTACCCAGAATGCTGTCCCTTCGTGGATTGTATTAACTTCCTTTGATTTATAACACAGGAAAATAAATATAGTGCAACGGTGTGACAACGTTTAAATGTGCTAAATTGTGTTATATTGTGTGCTCTAATGTATATACGTGTACTCGTATATTAAAGGTATCATTCGCCTTCAACTAAATTAGTCAGAGGGTAGCTATTACAATTATTAATTTATTGAAATAAAGCTATTACAGTTGCTGCAATCCAATTTTACTCTAGAAAAGTAAACTTACTGGTTTCCAAATTCGCACAAATTGTTAAACAAACATCGATTTACAAAAACACGTAATTTTATAGAAGATAAGTTTCCATCTATCAATTTATAATATATTAAATTCGTTACTGCATTGATAAGATTAAGAAATTTCCAGAAAATGTGAATCACACTGTAAATGCAATAAATTATATTACAAAGTCTTGCCTGCTGATATAGCAAATAATTAAGAAAAGTTTAAGTGGTATTTATAAGTTGACTATAACTATGTAGCTTTTGAATTTTATGATATACCTACCGGATGTGCATCAAATAATAACTATATCTATTTATAACGCTCACTATATATTCTATTTGGATTTATTCAAGTCAACTGAGTTGAAATGTTAATCTCTTCAGAAGCCAAAAGAGATACAACTTCTGTTTTGTAATAACAGAGATTCCCGTTTAATAATTAATTAATTGATGATAACTTAAACCTACTTCAAAGATTTTGGCTACAAAATCTTCTACGATCAATAATCCATTATTAGCAGTTAACAGACCAAGAGAGAGCCAGCGCACTTGCCGTACATCTATGTGATGTACTAAAACCATGTCCTAGTTAATATCGTCAGAAGAAAGTGAATACCTGATATTAAATCTGCAATTAAAACTAACTACGCTAACTCACCACCCTAGTAAGTTTTGTAAGTATTTATGGCAGGTGAGCTCATCACCCGTGAGCATCGCCGGAGACTCATGTAAAGATGCATATAACACACAAAATCTAGGCTGCAGCTAACCTAAACAAGTTAGAATAGCACACAGCCTAGAAATGAAAATCAGCGATGTCGGTTTATTTAACATAACCTCCAATTATACATACTGCCTGCAACCGTGCAGTCATTATATACCGGGTGTTCGTTCTCAAAGTCGAACATAGGCGATTAACATTGTATTGAACGTTATTGCCGATTTCTGCTCGCCAATTCAACTTACAGGGAAGGTAATGGTATCAATCGAAAGATAAAATTATTGCGCATCAAATGATAGCAATAATAATATTCAAGATGCGATTTTTATTTTAAAATACTATTTTAAAGCTTGGGAATTTTTAAATATGCCATGTCTTGCTTTTCAAGTTCGGCAGCATTTGTCAAAAAACTTGGTAATTATTTGGCTTAAATCAGGTATTTTCTGTCAACGTCTGTTAAAATTATCTACAGAAAAATGTATTATTTCAATGAAGAACGAGTGAATGCACTAATATTAATTGCCTATGTTCGACTTTGAGAATGGACACCCGGTATAATCACTAAGCATTTTATATAATGCTTAGGAATTATATATAATGACTGAAATTATACAAATTGACTGTAACATATATAAATGATGAATACAAATGATCTCAAGTGTAGCTGAGTCAGATTCCGTTTCATGTTCGACCTGTTACCTTACTGAAGTAATAGCAAATGGTTTGAATGGCATTATAGAACCCAGTTATATTCCTCGACTTTTCTCAATCTTTCGCTAGGATTTGGATGCAAGTATTGCTTCGTAAGCTACTATTAACAAACGTTCAACCAACGCAACACCAGCAATGTTCGCAGATAATGCTTTCTAAATAATTGTGGACTTGAGTTGAAGAGCTCCTAATTTTTTTTAATTGATATCCTCATAAAATCTTTGACAGAAGGTGTTTCCAGTACAGGGGCGAGACATGACACATTTTTGGAAGCCTTTATAACCTATCGATATTAGCTCGGGTTCTATGCATGCTAGTATTAATAAACTGTATGTCCGAAGAATTGGCTTTAAATGTGAATTTTGCTTGTACATCTGATTGGGCTATACTTTACCAAGGTCCGTAAACATAGCAAGCTTGTAAATACATGTCATCCCCTGTATTTCTACTATACAGGGAACACGAAAATTGCACCAAATGACGGGAAATTTAAATCTTGCAGTGTACTAATAAATGACCGCAATTTTGAACCCACATTCTTCGCCTTCTTTGGTAAGCGAAAAAAAAAACAAACGAAAACCACATCTTGAATGGTTAATGCACTTTAAAGATGCACATCCTGGCATTTTCAAGCTGTGGGACGTTTGTCAGTGTAATCGGGATGGCTTTGCCACAAATTCATTGTCAGTGGGCATGGACATGGTGGTTATTGAGATGGCCTATATTTCCAAGCTTGCTATATTTGCGTACCTTGATACTTTACACTCCAATTGTCACACGCTTCAGACATTTTATTAACAGCGCTAATATCCCAATTTTGAGTAATGCATAGAACAAAGGTTGAACATAACCTCAATTCTTTTAACAAACGACGTTTGTATAACTTGAAAATATGACGTAGTACATACAGTCGATCTTATTACTCAAATTAACATGATAGATAGATTGATAGCTTTTCTTTATAACATTGTTGTAATTGTCTTAATTATCATGCGTTCAAAAATACTCACGCAGGCCTTCGATAGAAATGACTATTCAACACTATAACATATAAGCCAATCACATTGCAGACATTTGCTTTTTTCAACCAATAACAGCAGTATATCACTGAATATTGGGCACCATGCAAAATATTCACAAAACAATGTACGTACTCAAAAAATAAATAGCCTTGTTGCGAAGTATCGCTTAGCAACGATGTTCTGTCCTTAGTGATATCGCTAGGTTACGTAACACTAAACCCCAACAAACTGTGTGGCTTGTTTTAAACATTTTAAAATGCTGTGTTTGGGAAGTATTCCTCTGAATTTAATTGAGAATGAATAATTATATTAATCGTTGGATTATTTTTCAATAAAGTTACTCGTTATGTATTAATATTGTTAAATAGTCGTCCCAAATACCACTCGAAGTGGATATATATTTTTTAAATATTTTGCCATTTCCATAGAAATTATTGCAAATTTCACTCAACAAAATCACATTTAAATGTCACTCGCCTTCGGCTCGTGACTTTTTTGATGTGATTTTGTATCGTGAAATTTAAACGCAATAATTTACATGGAAACGACAAAATATTTGTCAAAAATATATCCACTGCTTGTGGTATTACCCTTGACTATTCAACACTATAACATATAAGCCAATCACATTGCAGACATTTGCTTTTTTTAACCAATAACAGCAGTATATCACTGAATATTGGGCACCATGCAAAATATTCACAAAACAATGTACGTACTCAAAAAATAAATAGCCTTGTTGCGAAATATCGCTTAGCAACGATGTTCTGTCCTTAGTGATATCGCTAGGTTACGTAACACTAAACCCCAACAAACTGTGTGGCTTGTTTTAAAAATTTTAAAATGCTGTGTTTTGGAAGTATTCCGCTGAATTTAATTGAGAATGAATAATTATATTAATTGTTGGATTATTCTTCAATAAAGTTAATCGTTATGTATTAATATTGTTAAATAGTCGTCCCAAATAATACTCGAAGTGGATATATATTTTTTAAATATTTTGCCATTTCCATAGACATTTTTGATGTGATTTTGTATCGTGAAATTTAAACGCAATAATTTACATGGAAACGATAAAATATTTGTCAAAAATATATCCACTGCTTGTGGTATTACGCTTGAATATCTCACCTTTACTTCAACTCTGTTTAAATTAACTTGATTGAAAGATATCATGACAAACTGAAACTTATCTTAATTTGAGTAGAATTGAATTAAAGGTGACATATTCATTTCAATGCAAAACCCAAACGCATGATAGTAAGAACTGCAATGAACTCCTAACAATTTATATGTGAATATTGTACAAATTCACTACAATCAGCAAAATCAGATTCCATCTAAAACGAAACATTTTGTCGTCGCATAAATACCGGCGCACTTATAATCTCAAAACTTTGTTTTGTCGACATTTCCATTCTAAACTGCGTTAATCAATAATAAACTTCAGAAAACTTCCTTTTTAATTATAAATCTTGCAGCTTCTTCGGCTTTTCATAAACTTATTCGGCAAAACTGTAAGAAAGTTCTATCCGGGAAGTTAAATATTTGCTTTGACAGGAATAATGAATTTTTTATCAAAAATAGGGAAGCTAGTTACCCCAAAAACACCAGAAGTAGAAGTTCAAATTTAACGTTGGTTGAAATAATGGATTTAACACCTTTTTAAATCAGATTGCTTTTGCAATAAGAGCAACAAAACACTTGCTGATTTTTCACTATAAAGATATTCCAAGCTTGTCTTAATATAGTTTTTTTGTAAACCTAGTAATTAGAAATTGCACAGATGCATTTTATAAACGAAGTAGTTGTGGACATTCGAAGAAATTCTCCAGTTTGTAGCTTCTTTTAACATCCCAAATAGCTCCTTAAAATATGAACCATATTGTTTTAAATGTCCTGTATGTAAAAGTAAAATGCAGAACAATATTAACCTTTCGGAGTAATAAAAAGAATTACAGAAAATCATACATGGATTGCCACAGCCTTTTGGTGGTACAGGTTTATCCATTATAACTTATCCACACCCCTTATCATCGTTATTATTGCCTATAGAAAAAAAGTTTTAAATAAAAGTTGTGTGGTTATGACTGAACTTTATTAAAATGCTATCAAAAGTACAGTAGCGTGCAGATTTCTGGGGATACAAAAAAATAATTTCTTTTTAATGGAATACCCTGTATATTATAGAAATTTTGAAATAATCTTTTTTTCCTGATTTCAAAAATATTAAGTAAACTCACCAATGTTTTTATTGGTAAAATTTTTGTCGTTATGAATATAATATAATCAAGGTCGCCGCGCAGTTCTTATTCTCTTATCAACTCAACTAATTGCAAGGAATAATATTTGACCTATTTAAGGTAATATGTATTACAGTTCCAACTATCTACAGGCAATTTTCCCGTGATATTTATCAAATTAATACTGCAACAACTTTAATCTACTAAACTATCTATTTTTCACTATAAAAATATTCCAAGCTTGGCTTAATATAGTTTTTTGTAAACTAGTAATTAGAAATTGCACAGATGCATTTTATAAATGAAGTAGGTGTGGACATTCGAAGAAATTCTCCAGTTTGTAGCTTCTTTTAACATCCCAAATAGCTCCTTAAAATATGAACCATATTGTTTTAAATGTCCTGTATGTAAAAGTAAAATGCAGAACAATATTAACCTTTCGGAGTAATAATAAGAATTACAGAAAATCATACATGGATTGCCACAGCCTTTTGGTGGTACAGGCGTATCCATTATAACTTACCCATCCCTTATCATCGTTATTATTGCCTATAGAAAAAAAGTTTTAAATAAAAGTTGTGTGGTTATGACTGAATTTTATTAAAATGCTATCAAAAGTACAGTAGCGTGCAGATTTCTGGGGATACAAAACAATAATATCTTTTTAATGCAATACCCTGTATATTATAAAAATTTTGAAATGATCTTTTTTTCCTGATTTCAAAAATATACCATATGTTACCCCTACCTTATACCGTGTTTGAGTTATTAATCGTCGAATATCTTATTTTGTATATAAGAAGTAAATATTTGGACTTTTTTTTCTCACTGTAAACTATTTTGATTATTTGATTAAAGAAAGTTCACTTATCAAACGTAATAGTTGTCATTTGCATAGCTTACTTTAATAATGTTAACTTTTCCAATAACTAGTTTAAGTAAGATATTCGAAGTTTAATAACTGAAATACGATATAAGGTAGTGGTAACATATGGTATATTTTTGAAATCAGGAAAAAAATATCATTCCAAAAATTTTATAATATACAGGGTATCCCATTTAAAAAAAAATTGTATCCCCTGAAATCTGCGCGTTAGTGTACTTTTGATAGCATTTTAACAAAATTCAGTCATAACCACACAACTTTTATTTAAAACTTTTTTTCTATAGGCAATAATAACGATGATGAGAGGTGGGTAATTTATAATTAATAACCCTGTACAACTTCTTGCAAAATATGTATGTGTGAAAAGAATTGGTTAAGCTTGAAAAATAACCAATACTAGTCAAATCTATTTTTCTACATGGCCACGTATAATATAAATAAATTTGTGCATTTTTTATTAACTTCTCTAGACCTTAAAAGATATACGCTTCCACTTTATTTAGAAAATAATAGTGTTATTCAGTCTCCAGTGATACTTTACACTGAAAAATATTTCATATCAAATCTATTTATCGAATTGTAAAACAAATAAAGGCATTTGGAGTCAGATCAAAGATACAGTGTCTCAAAAAATAACTATATATACATAATTCCTATATCCACTGCTGTATTATAATGAAAGTTCTCTCTACGGCCCTATAATCTTTATTACCAATGTCAATTTTGTTAATACCACTAGCTGGATTAAAATACTTAGTTCCAAGATCTATTTATGTTATGCAAGTCGTTCCAAAATGATCGTGATATATCGAACTTACTTTTTAAGGTTTTATAGATTTCTGTTAGCTGTTTTCCTTATTTGACTAATTTGATGTTTGGATTATAGTAACGTATAGACATTTCAAGTTGTAACTCAATTTGGTGTGATTCTATTGATCATATGAAGTGTTAGGCATGTTTTGGTATTGTTTTATCTTTTAACCTTTCTCAAAACATCCTTGTCTATTTTTTTTTTCATTTTCACTCGCTAAGACTTTTTACAAACTTCTCGCATTGCAATAAGCTAATATTTTTAGAACATTCTGTGATTGCTGCAATAAAACATTTTTTTATAAGAAGCTTCGTATTACATTATATTATTGATACATTAATCTTGCAATGGGAAATGATTCGAGTTTGAAGTGTAATTAAATACATATTAAAAAAATGTAACACAACTCAATTTTTACACCCCTCGTCTAAAAGACGAAGGAAGTATTGTAATCACGAAAAAAACACTTTCCCAGATTTATTCAGACCAATACTTTGCACATAGCTCAGGATTTTACCCTTGACGAGAAATGTTGCTTATTTGTGCTTCAACTGAGAAACAAATAAAAGTGATCATTTCCACATAGCTCAGGCTTTATCCTTGACGAAAATAGGAACCAACAGATACAAAATAAATGTTCTAAAAAATCAAATAGCTACCGTGCCGATCATTAAAATCGCATTCGCAGGCTCGTTCGCAGAAGCTGAAGTTCAAATCCCAACGCCGGTAATGTTTTTTAGTTGAAAATTGATGTAATTTGCATTATCAAATGTTTCCATTTATTGTTTCAGTATTATTAGGAACGTTAAGATATTTTTACCCTAGTACCCTTTGATTTTTATTTAGTGTTACAACTTCCACTTGCGAGGAAAGTTCTATGTAAAGCGCTTTATAGATGGTTTCTTTTTTTTGTAAAGCATCCAAAATGACCATTAAATTACAGAGTTTAAATGTAAACAGCCATCCGGCTTTTAAACTAACGGGTGTTCATAAACATTCGTCATCCCAGTAGGTTTTGACTTTAGAAACGTATGTCTATTAAAATTGAGAAAAAATGCGCTATGACAGTACTCAATGACGTTTCATTGTGTTGCACGAATTAATCAAAGACATAACATTTTGTTTTTCAAAGCAACTGGGATGACGACTGTTTATGAACACCCGTTATCAACATGTAATCGCTGTTATTGCTCGAAATAATACCCTGTGCGTGAAAGAGGTAAAGTCAATTCTTCGGTAGATATGTCATACAAAATTAAATCTAAATCTGGTACAACTATATACCCCAACAGCAAAGAGCGAAGAAAATGTTTTAGAATTCTTTAACTCAAATTTGGACTCGAAATCATAAATTGGCTATTGTATCAAAAAACTATAAATTTTGGCACTGTTTAGGGGCTGAAAACATCCACTGTTTTATACTAATAACTTTTTTCCGCTGCTGATCATGTAGGTCAGTGATAGGATAATAAAATTAGCAACGCAAGACTTATAGACGTTTTGTTTATAATTGCAAGTGTTTCTGTGAAATGTAACATGACTCACGAAAATTAATCCTGGTGACAGGAGACAAACCAAATGATTTTTTCAAAATCTAAGAAAATTTCGATATGCAGTGGGAAAAATATAATAAGAAAACTCGGAATGTATCGCCTATTAACATTTTCGGCAGGCAACAAACCACGGCTTTGCCTTGGCTTGTACTTGCCTACCTCAAATGTTAATAGGTCCTTACATTCCTTGTTACTTAAATAGCTATTACTAAACTAACGCCGTGTTTCCAATGGTCGAAATCAAAATACACATTGCCGTTTTGTAGTATGATCGTGACCTGCTCAACTTTTCCCGACCTCCTCGATTAAGAATAAGAATTTAAAAACCCCTTCCAAAACAGTAGAATACAAAATTATGTATGTAACTCCCACGAAATCGGACTTTTAGACTCACCTTATTTATGTACCTCGCTCGCTGCGCTCGCTTGGCCATAAACTGCGGCTCGTCCAAGAAAGTCCTTAATTTCGTACTTGTAACATGAATAGCTATTTTATTCTACTACTTTGGAAGCGGTTTGTCTAATTATAAAAGGGTTGTTAGTTTTAATTGTTATGTTTATTACTGCCGATCAGTAAAAGTTACTAGTATAAAAACCTGGCGTGATACACGCACACAACTTTTTTTTAAAGTCATCTTATAATTAGCCAAAAATTTTATTTTTAATTTTTAAGCATTTGTCAAATATTTTAGGAAAATCACAAATTCTACAGAAACCGTACAAAATAGAGCGTTAATTCGAGAGATACATCTTCTCTAAAATTTTAATCTGAATTGAAAAATGTAAATATACGGTACCCCCCACCCAAGAAAAGCGCCCTTCCGTGCTTTTCAAAAATACTTCGATACTCAGCATCACTCCGTTTCGCTAATACAATGAAATGCTATGAAGCAGTTATTTATAAAAAAAAAAAAAATACAAAAAAATACAAAAAAATTTTTTTTTGCCGACGACCATAGCTCAAAAGTTGATGTTGCCTTCATTTTCGGAGGATCTATCGTATGAAAACGATCCAAGACTTCAGGAAGGTTCCTGGCGACCGGAATCGTGTACACATACGAACATACATCCCCCGCACAGCACGTTTAGGCACCCCCCAATACGGGGGATTGATCTAGTGGGCTGGGATCTTCACCAAAAGATCCGCATCGCCGAAACGGAGATTTGATATAGTGGGTTCATTAGTCGGTTGGCTCGAATTTTAGAGATATTTGACTCAGAGTGGTTTTCGATATGAGGGAATTTCAATACTTCGTACAGTTCGTGTCGAAGTAATAATATACCGGGTGTTTTATTTAAAATAGGAGTTAATAAAAAAATAGTAAAAAAACAAAAGAAACCCATTTTAGAGGTATTCAACTTGAAAATCGCCGATCTCACATTAAAGATGTAATAAAAGCGTAAAGTTTGAAAAAAATGGTTAGGGCCGTTTTTGAAAAACTCGAAAAAAACTGAAAAATTACAGAAGTAAACACCATACTTCCGCTAATGCGATTTTCTTCAAAAGCTTGCTGTCGCATCTAGATAGTACAAAAAACTTATATATGAGGTTTCAACGCCATGCCCTTTTTCGCTTTTGAGATATTCTGTTCACAGACGCACAGAGACACAGACAGACCAATGAACAAAAATATTTTTTTGGGTTCAGGGACTCTAAAACGTGAAGATTTGTTGAAAACTCAATTTCGAATTTTTGGGGTGAATCCAATACTTCCTTTATCGCAAAAGGAAGTAAAAACGTGGGAATTTTCGGCAGCATTTAGCTTGATAGGTTTTCGTTGCCGCAGAACAAAAAATATGTATTCAACGTGTTGTGCACGTAACTTTTTTCCATAGTGATATCTTGTAACTAGAAATTTGGTCAAATGGTATTTTAGAATTTACAACTGCCAAATTCACAATTTCAAACAAATAATTTAAGTGTTACCTTTTGTACGATTTTTCGTTTAGAAAAGTGGTACTTTTTATGATTTTTCATTAACAAAGACGACTTTCATGATCACAATGCAAAAAACTGAAATATTTACTACTAAATTTAAAAAAAAGTAAATTTCATACGTTACCTTGCCAGGTATTTTTGTGAAAGTGCAAATTGGAACATTCTATATTACAAAAAACCTCGTTATATTATGTCCTGCTTAATACGAGTTAAAAATAACTGCACATAAATGAAAGGGTTTAGGGGCCACCAAAACAAAAGGAAGTTGGTAAAGCAACAATAAAATTGAAATTCGGCTCTGCTTCTCGCGTCAGCTCTACAGGGATTGTGCTTTATTTGCTATACAGCTTAAAACACAGTGACAGTGACATTATAGCGTCGAGGGCCCTTACGCTAGGGGCGATCGAAACGTTGCGTTGAAGAGATGTTAGCGACCGCTGCACGTGACTGTTTGCATGCTTGTTTATTTAGACTTAAGCTTCTTATTACAACTTTGATAAAGTTTAATAGTGTTTGTTGTCTGAATACAAAGCGAGAGGTTCGCCTAGAACCGTCCCGTAGACTATTAAAAATGCCGACTAGAATCTCGAACGGAGGTTTTATGTCTATCCGCAAGAATAATAGAGTGGGTAGAAATGGTATTAAATCTATTGTAGATTTCTGCAGTACATGCCTTTACCTTCTAAAATTTCTTATCTTCGTGAGACGGCTTTTCTACGGTGGTTGCTTTGAAGACTAACTACAAATTGCATGTAACCTAGAAAAGGAACTACATATGTCAATGTCAAATATAACACATGTCTTAAGAGTTAAGACTAATTTCTAATGTTTTTCTTCAGAAATATAGCTTTTGCTTTATAAAATGATCGAGTAACTGTAACGTAACATAACTGTAACGTAGTTAAAATAGCAATTGTTAATATAAATACAGCACATTAAAATAAGTCAAAATACAAAAAGTTATAACAGAAATAACAAAAATTTAAATTTAAAAGCTCTGCGTAGTTTATAGCTGATCCTCCAGACTCAAAATAGAGTCCCAAAAGGTAGTATATTGGGCCCTACTTTGTTTCTTGTTTATATTAATGACCCTTTAAGTATAAATTCGACCGCATATGAGATTATGATCTCATATGTCGATGACAGAGCTGTCTTTTTCTGGACTGCCATGGCAAGAAGTATACATAAAAGTAAAAGAAACAATACGTGTCTCATGGGTATCTTATAGTAACAAACTCTCTGTGTATCAAAACATTGCTGTTAAAAATGCAAATATGGAACTGAAAATTGTCAATAATATAAAATATGTAGAAATTCACATAGAAATAGAACAATCATATAATTGAGATCGGAAAAAATAGAAAACCATTTTACTTATTCAAAAATATTGAAGCGTATGTAAACCTACAAGAACAAAACGTCATATACTATAGTCTAGTTCAGTGATTCCCAAAGTGGGCGATATCGCCCCTTGGGGGGCGCTGGAACGATCCAGGGGGGCGATAGTAGCCTCGGGTGCATTTGGGGGGCGGTGAATCAAAATAAGGGAGCGGTGAACGCTTAAAGAAGGAAGAGAAGGTAAGAAGATTTAGAAAAACAGTTCGTACATACAGGCTGTTTCCTAAAAAACGCCGCAACCCGTAACTCCGTTGTTTTAAATTTTAGACCCAACAAACTATATATATTCTTAAATGGCAAGACAAGAGCTACCTTCTGACATCGCCCGTTCGTAAATATCTTTCAACTGTTTTGAGCAACGATGTTCAACTTTTCTACTTTAAATGGAACACCCTATATATTTTTAGATATTTGGATTTAGGATGAAATTCTACATGCAGTAGTATGCTTTATTTCTTTTTTGGACACTTAGAACTGTTTAAAATAATTTTTTAATATTGCAATGTAGACAGTCGTACAGTACCTACCACAAAATTTTCAAGTGTGCCGTGGAAAACAATCAGAATGTTGAAATATTTTATCTAACACGTCCGGAAAACGAAGAAATTCTGAGGCAGATGATTATCAATGCTTGTTGCGAAATACCTCCCAATTTGATATTGAATGCGACCAATGGAGTAACTAGAAGATGTCAGTTGTGTGTTCAACAAGGTGGCGGTCAGTTTGAGCAATACTTGTAGATACGTTTTGTAGTTTTATTAAAAAAAAAATTCCAATAAAATATTTTAACATTCTGATTGTTTTCCACGGCACACTTGAAAATTAATGGTACTGTACAGGGTTATTCATTATAAATTACCCACCCCTTATCATCGTTATTCTTGCCTATAGAAAAAAAAGTTTTAAATAAAAGTTATGTGGTTATAACTGAATTTTGTTAAAATGCTATCAAAAGTACAGTGGCGTGCATAATTAAGGGGATACAAAAAAGTAATATATTTTTTAAATGGAACACCCTGTATATAATTAAATTTTTGGAATGATCTTTCTTTCCTGATTTCAAAAATATACCATATGTTGCCCTTACCTTATACCGTTTTTGAGTTATTAAACGTCAAATATCTTAGTTAAACTAGTTAACATTATTAAATATAACAAAGTTTTATTCAGGAAATTTAAATATAAATAAATGATAACTAATTTTTATTATTTCATTAAAGAAATGTCACTTATCAAACAAAATAGTTGCATTTTCATAGCTTACTTTAATAATTCCTATTTACAGTAACTAGTTTAACTAAGATATTCAACGTTTAATAACTCAAAAACGGTATAAGGTAAGGGTAATATGTGGTATATTTTTGAAATCAGGAAAGAAAGATCATTCCAAAAATTTAATAATATACAGGGTGTTCCATTTAAAAAAATATATTACTTTTTTGTATCCCCTTAATTATGCACGCCACTGTACTTTTGATAGCATTTTAACAAAATTCAGTTATAACCACATAACTTTTATTTAAAACTTTTTTTTCTATAGGCAATAATAACGATGATAAGGGGTGGGTAATTTATAATGAATAACCCTGTACGCCTGTCTACATGCAATATTAAAAAAATATTTTAAACATTTCTAAATGTCCAAAAAACAAATGAAGCATACCACTGCATGCAGAATTTTATCCTGAATCCAAATATGTCAAAATATACAGGGTGTTCCATTTAAAATAAAAAAGTTGAACATCGTTGCTCAAAACAGTTGAAAGATATTTACGAACGATGTTAAAAGGTAGCTCTTGTCTTGCCATTTAAGAATATATATAGTTTGTTGGGTCTAAAATTTAAAACATCGGAGTTATGGGTTGCGGCGTTTTTTAGGAAACAGCCAGTATTTCATCTGTTGTGTAACATAGTGTAACATTATTTTCCAAATACACAAATACACAAAATGCAAGTTACAGATTTATTTATTCCATGAAGACTATTTACCATTATTAAATGTTCTTATTCTTCTTCATACCATTTGTTAATTTATTTATTCAGTCTGTTTATTCACCGTTTCTTTAATTTTACTTTATCACACCCTTTAATACACTATCCAGAAAGTAAATACCATTATAATAGAGGGTTTTTATTATTCAAATTTACTTTTACTCAAAATAGAGGTTACAAATTCAGAAAAGATTTATTTACTTTAAAAATATCATTTATTCAAAATTTCTATATGGTATATTTTATTATAACGTTTCATAATTGACTTTTTCAGATAATCATTTGAGTTTGGCTTTCACTTTAGTTATTCCGATTGTCAGTTAATACCTACAAATTAAAATCTAAGCTCTGATGTTACCAAACAACTATCCCAACTAAATCAACTTATATGCTCAAACCTTTTTAATAAACTATTCACAATTTAACAGTAACTGTATCTAATGTATCATTCATTAAACAATTCTCAAATATTTATGTTGTAGTTTCCTACCTAGAAATACTTTTATAAATAATTATCAGTCTCAAGAAACTGCCACTGCAATATCTTTCTGTTTGTTCGCTTAAAGAATGTAGATTTCCAGGGGGCGCTGAGTAATTTTTATTCTGAAAAGGGGGCGGTGGGCCAAATAAGTTTGGGAACCACTGGTCTAGTGCAATCACTACTCACTACAATCCGGAAATGCTGCCTGGGGCGGCTTCGCAAAAACGATATTGAAAAGCGTGTTTAATAAAGCACCTAACAAAGTTCCTGTTTAAAGAAGCAAACATAATGAACGTCAAACAACTGCACCACGTTTTACAATCTACTACCCAGCCATCTTTGTAATTATAGTAATATCAAAACATTAAAAAACATCTTAGACATTATTGGTTGACCTATGACAGACTCCTTACTATCAAATTTTAAACAATGCAAGTTAATCGCAGCTTAGTTTTAGTTGTCATACTCTTATTTACATTCTCCTAATTTCATTCAATTTCATCTCACTCTCATTGCAGACTTCACTATCTCTAAGATGAAAGTTCGCTTCTCTTCCTTTATCTAGTACTAACTATTTAGGTTTAAGAAGGAGCAGTTTTCCTGTATTGTGTTGTAGTATATCACTATGAAAACTTTTTGTAGTGATGTGAAAGGGAAGAAAAGAGAACAGCATATAAAACACGTAGGGTCGAATTTCAGAGTAGTAGAACTGCATTATTCACAATTATGAGGTCGGTATGACGCCTGTTTTTGAATAGGTGCAAAATTTTGTGTGATCACAGATACGTCGTGGAGGCCATAATTACAATTTGAGGAGAAAATCAACCTTTATGTAGCTTTATCTAGCATGGATCTATCAAAATGGGTTTACTATTCATCAAGGGGTACATGAATCAGTTTTAAAAAGTCATGAATCCAAAATTATCCACTAGGGAAAAATATTCATTGCAGTCCGGAAGTCATTTTGGCTTTTTGTAGGGCTATAATTAGTTTATCTTTGTCAACAACATACATGAACATGTTTAAAAAGTTGGATGATTCATCAGCTTATTCCTGGTTGGGATACTGTGTAGTGATTATGAATAATGCACCGGACCACCTACTCTTCAATGCACTTGGATGAAATTGGATCATTTTTTTATATTTTCTTGTAAGAAAATCCAAATGCGATAAAAGCTGATTAATCGTAAAGTCTAAATTGATATTAAAAATACTGAAAAAAGTGCAACATTACAAAAAGTAAACATTTTTTGAGATTTTTCATTTACATTCAAATTATTGCTATTAAATTTTTTGAAACAAAACCGGCGTTAAAAATTTAAAGAAACCGCAAGTTGGGTGGAATTTAAGTACTTTGTGTTGAGAGAAATTTGCAATAATTTTCATGTAAGCGAAAAAAATCTATTAGAAAATTGTACCTTGAGTGGTACCTATTTAGAAAAATTATACGATATATGATTTCGATTTTAAAGTATTCGACGGCAGAATTTTCTTAAAATTTCCCATTATTAATTCAAAGTTGGAACTTCCAAAGCGATTATTATTCATTTTTAGAACGACATCGATTTGCAACCTTTACTTTGACGTTTTGGAAAAATGTCAGTCAAAGGCTATTCACTAAACTACATTCATAAAAATCAATTGCGTTCGCAAGAAAACACTGCGACATTTTGGTGTACTGCCTCCTGGTGGCGACTACGGCTCCTTGATCGACGCTGGATTCAACCGATAAGATACGACTTTATACACTAACTAAATATCTTTGCCGTAATTCAGCAATGTATCCGCGCAAATAAGTAGATACATTGACGATACTGAAAGTTTTCTGCTTATGCTGGTTTTATCATCTATAGTATATTAATACAGTAGTGATTTATACATGTTCATTAAAAAAGTCCATAAGGGGCGGCTGTGAAAACTTAAACGTACGTCCATGACTAGATTAATACTCATAAAATTAAAATCGAATGTCATTGGGCTCTCTGTCAGTTTCAGAAATATGCCTTTCACTTCAAAACACAAAACGTTTATGATTGAGTCCTATTTCCGTAATGGAATTCATCAAAATGGGCAATGGGTGTATAGTACTCAAGCTTACATGGTCGAATTCCAGCAAAAGTTTCTAGATTTTATAATCTTGGAAAATGATTTTTTCGCAAAGATTCGAAAAACTGTCGACTTGTTCCTGTAAACTGGTAGCGTATATCGAAAAAAGGGGGCTTCCCCCTGCCCACAGCACGTTCTCAGGAAGTTATTGTTGATGTGCAAGAACGCTTGTTAAACGAACCAACAAACTCATTGCGGCGACTTAGACAAGAAGTTGGTTTATCACTTGGTACTTGTCAGACAATTGCGAAAAAAGATTTGCATTTCACCCAGTACAAAATGCACAAATTTTACGAATTGCGCGTCGCATATTGTCAATGGTTCGCTGAACAGTTGATGCACAATGACGGTTTGTTGGATTCAACCTTTTTTCAGACGAATCCGTTGACTGGCAAACAATGAGGCATTGGAGCGCTGATAATCACCATATTTTTCGCGAGTCTCCGTTACATCCAGAAAAAGTTGGCATTGTTGTTGCTGTGTCACGACGAAGGATTCTTGGACCAGTATTTTTTGACTTCACAGCTAATGGTCAGCGGTACAGGGACAATATCCTCCAAGTAGTCTTCGACCAGCTACATGACGACAAATTGCAAACAGGCTACTTCCAGCAGGAAGGGGGCCAGAGCTCATATGGCTCGTGCAACCAATTAACTTATTCGCCAGGTTTTCGATGACAGGGTTATCAGCCTGAACTGCAGGCCAGAATTTTCTCTGAGATCTCCGGATTTGACCCCACTCGACTACTTCCTTTTTCCTCATCTGAAAAACACAATATTCAAGACCCCGATTCAAAACATTAAACGGCTGAGACAACGTATCACTGAAGAATACGGCAACATAATTCCTTAAATCCTCCAGAACACGTTTGAAAACATGAAACGACGAGTTCAATTATGTTTACGCGAAAATGGAGGTCATTTCCAACAATTTTTGTAGTTTAGACAACTTACATGACTGTTTTGAGTTTTGAATTACATAAATTCAAAATTACGACACTTTCATTTTTTCTTATGAATCTGAATCAAGTCACGGACATACGTTTGAATTTCCACAGCCGCCCCTTATGGACTTTTTTAATGAACATGTTATATGTGTATTTCCTACGTACCTTACGCTTGCACACGCCGTGGGGTTAGAATTGGGTTTGATTCAATTATGTACTTACGTTGTCTTGAAATACCCTAAATAAAATATTTTTACTTGTCTGCATGTAGGCTTTAAAAATAAATATCACTATATAATTGGACATGTTTCCTTTCTATAACAAGTTATACCTTTTCCATCAATGTAAATCGCAATTATAATATCATCGAGAAATCTTGCAACTTAGAATGGCGAGTTGTTAAACAATCATCTTAGTGGCATCCATATTTGGTTTTAATTATTTTAGTGTTAACCCACTCCCTCCTTCGGAGTAGTTTAGCTACCCCGTTGAATTTTATTGGTTACACGACTGTTTTGGATATGCACAGCTTGCTATTCTGCTTATATTAAAGTAATAAAAGAATATCATTAGTTTATTTTAGTACTAGTACTGGTATTAGACAGAACGTAACGATTCTGATTTGATTTTTTTAAAATAATGCATAATGGATAATGGATCCATACATTTATTTCAATATTATTTTATAAAGGTTTAATTTCTACAAGACTGATAAAAATATCAATAGGTTTGGCTACTGCTACACTAAAATTACTAAAATCGGTTAACAGAAATGCAATACGAATACCAAAAAATCTGGTGTGATACACACACAACTTCTTCAAAAGCTTGCTGTCCCATCTAGATAGTACACAAAACGTATATATGAAGTTTCAACGCCATACCTCTTTTCGTTTTTGAGATATTTTGTTCACAGACAGACAGACCAATGAACAAAAACACGTATTTTGGGTTCAGAGGACAAATTTTTGGGGCGAATCCAATACTTCCTTTATCGTAAAAGAAAGTAAAAACGGTAAATTTGGCGCACTAGAAATTGGTTATTCGGATTGGGTAATGCTTGTAACTATTTGTATTAGAATTGTGGAACATAGTTCTATGCAACTCACTTGAAGAACTGCGAGAAATAGTAGTTGGTAATAATATATTTAGAAGTTTGACTCGATGTCTACATCTTCTGTATTTCGACATCAACCAGTAGTTGTAGGCAGGGGTCCGGGAGCAATATCCGCCTTAGGTGAGCCCAGAGATGGATGATGCGCAACCTTATTAAGCCATAAACCTCTCTCTACCCAAGACTGTCGTGCCACACCCTTCTCGAGGTGGACCCTGTTTTAACTAAACACGACAGATCTAGAGGAGCAAACTTCGATAAAAAACCCTGCTTCGAGATCGAAATCCTGGTGGAGAGGCAGTAAAGCTGGCAGATAGCTATAAAATGCACGCAAAGACCTGGACATGATTATGGAGAGAGACGACTCGAACTTGGCGTATACGGAGCAGGGGTTTGGATTCCCCCCAGTTCCGGTAGATGAGGTTGGTGAGAAAACGGGCCACTCTCGACCGTCAGCCAGCGACCGTAATGAAACAGTTACTTTGATGAAGAACCAGGCCGGAGCAGCTACCTTTGCTACTGGGACATATTTTGGTGGAGATGTAATCTTTGACCCTTTTAAAAAAAGGGATTCAATTGCAAGGTCCCACCATGGAGAAGACCGGAGGTGGACGTATCAGACAAAACTTACAAAGCGGGAGAGGAAGAGCGAAAAGAAGAAGAAACGCAAGAAGAACTGCGAGCAGTATCACAACCAACCAAAGAAACAGATGCGGAAGGTAGTGGTTCGACTACGAAACAAGAGCCCAAACGGAAAAGAATAGAAAGCCCGCTAGAAAAAAAGGGAAGAAATGAAGAACAATCAAGATGTAAAAACATCTTCTAGAGAAACCTAAGGGGAATCCAAAAAGACATAGGCATATTAAAAGAAAATGTCAAGAAGGGTTACAAGGTTAAAAAGGAACTTAACGAAGTATCAGAAAACTTAAGACTTATTATAGAAATGATCATGACAAAATAAATCGAAGATTGGTTAACAGAACCTGCTGGAAATAGCACGAAAGCCGACAGAGGAGGATACATTAAGGTGATAGATGGAGAGGACGATAACAAAACAGTGGAAACCAAGGAAATGGAAACACAAACAGATGATGAAGCAAAACAAGAGGATATGCATACTCACATGGAAATTGAGAGGGGCATTAGGAACGTAGCTTTCCAGACAGGAAACATAGAGAGTTACCTTCACGGAGCCATGAGATATGAAGAATACAAACAGATAGCAAATATCGAATGGGAAGAAGAGATATACAGTAAAACGGCAATTAAGCCAATCAACACCATACGACACGACAAGCAATACGATAAAGTTATAATAATAGATAGCCAGAGGACAGCAACATACGGACTAATCAGGAGTTACAAGGAACAGTACCCTCAAATCGAAAACATAATGCAAAAAAAAATCACTGGAGTATGGCAGGATTATGTATATGGAGAATAAAAGCTCTATAATAGACATCGATGAAATAGGAGAAAAGGAAGAAACCACCAGCCATACATACCTAGTAGGTATAGAAACACCGAAAGACGACTGGACAGAAGAGAAAATGAATGAAAACGAGAGAAAGCTCTTCAAAGCACTGGGATCACTTAGGACAACCCTATGTAGAAAGGGAGAAACAAAAATTGCTATAGCAGACACCACGGATAACGACATCACAAGAATAAGGAAGATGGCGGAATGCGTTCTACAAGGGAGCCAAATAGAAATAGTGTGGGGGATCACCCGAAAGAAAACAGCAGATGGGGAAGGGAAGGATTGCAAGAAAAGACAAAGGGTGGATTAGACCTACGCAACCACATAAAACGATCGAATTTAAGCCTACAGAGTCTAGCGGCAACACTTTCCCTAGCATTCTTAAAACAATGAGGCAAGAAATAAATATAGAAACCCCAACGTTTTCTATATTTATTTACGTTGGGGTAAAGGTCCATGATATCAAAAAGACCAAAAGTGGAAATGTAAGAATCACGGTCAAGGAAAAAAGGAACGGGCAGAAGACGTGTTCAAAAAAAGGGCAATTGAAAGCTTAAAAGACGAGGTTATAGCCACAGAAACGGGACTGCCTAGGAAAGTTTCTGTAATAAGAGATATCTTAGAAGAGACTACCGAAGAGGAAATCAAGGAAGCAATTGCCAACACACCGGGAATAGAGATCTTGGAGAAAAACATAAAGATTAACACATTAAAACCTACCAAGAGAGGAGACACCATGGTGGCGACAGCAAACCTTAATACAAAGAAAGCAGAGGAAATAATCAAAATAAGGAAAATCAAAATCGGTTGGCGAAGGTGCTATCCAAGTACTATAGGTGTCTGAGACACCGACATGTATCAACAGAATGCCGCAGAGACAAACGAGATATGAAGGGGGTGTGTTACAAATGTAATAAAAAAGGACATTTAGCAATAAACTGCACAAGCACTCCATACTGCTATGAATGCGAGGAAGAAGGTCATAGAGCTGCCACCATGGAATGTAAGAACTACAGGAGTGAGGTAAATAAACTCAGAAATCAAACACCACAAAGAAAGAGCAGAACCACCAATAAGACGACAGTTGCGGAAAACCAAAACGGGCAGACAACATACTAAACAATGCCTCTAAAAATATTGCAAACCAACATGAATAGGAGCAGCCCGGCGCACTAACTACTGAACAACACTGCGCCAGAACTACAGATAGACCTGGTATTGATATCGGAACCAAATATCAAAAAACTGAAAAAGGGACTCTGGTTCTACAACACTGAGATGAGTGCGGCTATAAGAAGCTTTAGTAGACAAAATTCTGATGTTAAAATAACAGAAAGTAAAAGTAGAAACGGGTATGTATGGGTTGAGGTTGGAAACACAGTGGTATACAGCTGCTACTGCTCACCAAATGCAAGCGATGACGACTACGAAGCCACATTAAACGGGATACGTCGAAGTATGAAGATAAACAGCCGAAACAAGAAAGTGCTGGCAGGTGGCGATTTCAACGCAAAGTCCAAATTATGGGGATCGCGGGTAGAGGATAAAAGGGGAAAAATATTAGTAGAGTGGTTAGCCATAGATGATTTCCAGATAATAAATCAAGGAGATGCACCCACATTCGTGAGAGGAAACAGCACATCCCACATTGATACCACCTTTTGCACCGCCAACATAAGCGTTCAAGTAATGAACTGGACAGTGCCGGAGCTCGAAAACCTGAGCGACCACTGATACATCTGCTAGGAAGTCAAAAAAGACCAAGCCAGCGTGGAAACAAGTCAGAATAGACTCACAGGCTAGATACTTAAGAAAGAAGCCCTATAACATTTCAGCACCAAAATTGACCAGAACGTCGACGGACAACTGGGAGAAGAAGAAAGAACACCGAAAAAATTAATGGAACTAATCAAGACAACGGATGACCAAACGCTACTTAAAAGATCAAATCGGCCCGTAAATAACAAGAAAGTGACATATTGGTGGAACGAAAACATAGCAGCTCTAAGGAAAGAATGCCTAAACAAAAGACGAAAAATGACAAGGATGAACGCAAAACTAAATGCCACGGAGGTAGAAAGAAACTTATGCAAAACGCAATACCATGATCATAGGCATATCCTCAGGGCAGCCATTCTGACAGCCAAGGAGGAAGCATAGAAAAAGCTTTGCAACGAAATAGACCAAAATATATGGGAACAGGGATATCGCATTGCCTGCAAAAAACTTAAAATCACACCCAAGATACAACTGACAGAGGAGGAATCAAATAAGTCATTCCCAAGAAAACCAAAAACACATTGGGAAAATGAACTAACAGGACTGCCGGAAGATGACCCCGTGCACTTTATGGCTGAAGAACTTATAAGTGCAACGAGCAAGCTGAAATCAGGAAAGGCACCCGGACCAGATTCCATACCTGCGGAGCTTATAAAAATAGCGGTGTTCAGACAACAACAATACTGTCTAGAAGTATACAACCGATTATTACGCAGAAGAGAGTTTCCAGGAATATGGAAGGAATCGAGGCTAGTCTTGAAAACCCCAAGAAGACCCAGATGAGCAGCAAACCTATCGACCATTAAACATGCTGAACACAGCAGGTAAATTATTCGAACAACTATAGATGCTATGAAAGCAGTGAAGAACATAGCAAGACAGGCAAATACCGGCGATCTCAGAACAAGAGACTTCTGTGCGATCGCAGTTCTCGACGTGCAAAATGCTTTCAACAGCGCCCCATGGACAGAGACAGTGGAAGAATTAAAGGCCAAACAAATATCCACATATCTTATAAGACTGATCTGCAGTTACTTCACAAACACAAAAACGAAAATTTGTCAAAAATATGAAACTGAAGTAACGTGCGGCGTGCCACAGGGATCGATACCTGGTCCTCTGCTGTAGAACGTGAATTATGACAGCATATTAAAAATGGAAACGCCAGAAGGGGTGAGGCTAGTGGGATACGCAGACGATCTAGCAATTGTGGCCACGGGACGATCAGGCGAAATAATAGAAAATAAAATAAATAACGTGGTATTACGGATACAGAGAGAAATGAGGAGAAAACAGCTGAAGCTTGCACCTCATAAGACCGCGGTGGTATTGTTGGTAGCTAGACGGAAACTAAGGGAGATAACGATCGAAGTCGACGGAGTAACTATTAATACCATCAAAGCCCTAAAATATCTGGGAGTCTACTTCGACCACAATACAAAAATGACGAAACATGTTGAAAACATAGTAAAGAAGGCAGAAAAAACCGCTATGCAACTGTCCAGAATAATGCCAAACTTAGGCGGGGCAAGAAGCAGCCGGAGAAGAATTCTAGCATCCATAGTGTACTCGATACTACTCTACGGAGCACCGATATGGAGCAAGACACTGGGACATGCTAAGTATAGAAAAATGATGGAAAGTGTGCAGCGCAGAACCCTTATAAGAATATGCGGTGCATACCGTACAACGTCAGTTGAGGCACTTCAGGTGATCGCCGGACTACCACCTATAGAACTGCTGGTGGATGAAAAATGCCGTAGGCATAGGAAAGAAGAAGAGCAGACTACGGCAGGGATTAAAGCGGAAAAAAAGAGGAAATTGCAGGAGAAATGGCAACGACTACAGGGAAAGGCTGAATGGACAAAACGGCTTATCCCGGATGTGCATACATGGACAAATAGAAAACACTGAGAAGTCGGTTACCATATTACCCAAGTTCTAAGCGGACATGGTTGCTTTGCAGGATACCTCAAGCGCTTCCGCATACAAGAATCTGAGGCTTGCATTTACTGTGAGGAGACTGACACAGCAGAACATACAGCCTTCCACTGTCCTCGGTGGACCTGGGAACGACTGATAATACAAATGCAAATGGGAGAACCACTGACAAGCGAAAACATAATAACACTCATGCTACGGAGCAGAACAAATTGGGAATAAATAGAGAAGGGAATGAGGGAAATTATAGGCATCAAGGAGGAGGAAGAGAGAAGTAATCAAGGAGAAAATGGAGTATGACACAGGGTACACACATATAGACATATGTCAGGCTGCCTTGTCTTTGATTATCTGAAAAATATGGTATTTGTAAATTTCTAAGAAAAACAAAAGAGCTTAAGATAGCCCCCCCCCCTTGAAGGAATGCAATTGCGATACCGAGGGATATAGGGAGCATTGAGAGCGACCACTCGATTTCGGTTAGCCGATTCAGGAGCCGACGACGTCCTATTTAAAAAAATAGCTATTTATGCAACAAGTGCTAAAAGTCGACGTTTATGCACGAGACATGAAGATTATGAAACGAAGCATAAGGCTGAGTTTCATAACATTTCTCGTGCACTCGTTGCATACAATATTTTATCTACGACCTTAATTTTACCGTTATTAATCCATAAATATCGATTTAACAAAGGTTTGCATTTGCGACACTTTTAATTTATGTCATAATAAACAGTAGGCCACGCCTCGCGGGCGATTGTTTGCCACGCCAGTGCTGTCAAGGTGACTTACGAAATGTAATTATTGATACTCCACATCTGACTGTATTCATTACATAACGCTTTAATTATTTCAAAAACACTTTACCCGTAACGCAAGAAGCAACTAGAATAACTTTACAACTTCACTTCCAGTTCGAAATTGTAGTTTTATAATCTCACTTCACTTTTAGCCCATGTGCTAAAAGTAAACAGCTGATTTCTTTAACCACGGTAAACTATAAAACGTCACTTTTAGTTAAACAAGCTAGCGCTAAAAGGCCTACTTTTAGTAGTGGTCGTAGATAAAAGTAGTTGTAGGCACTTATGTATCTGTATAGGAGTAAAAAAATTTTAACTGTTTTACTTATATTGTAATTATATACTAACAAAAAATTAATAATAATCATTCTCAAACCACTAATACTTCAGGAAAGTAAACTCATATGTACCTTCACTATCGAATATAAAACAATATCACATAATTTAATATATAATTCTCTTACACACAAAATCTATTCCACTGGCAACAGTGCATTCTGCACCTGCAACATAAAAACTGATAGGATTTCATTATAACTTGTTAGTCAACTTCATAAAACAGGCATGTTTACGGATAGGCAATAATCACCCTAATACTCTACTAGGCAAAAACCAAGTAATTGGATTGTATGTGTAAATTTCTTATATTTCACGTTCTTTTGCAGCATAGAAAATAACAATTACATATAAATGAGAAAAGCTCAAAGTGCATGAACTTTCTACTTTATCTTTCAAGTTACAATTAAAGTAACTATATTTAAAATAATGTCATCAGCATAAACTGCAGATAAACGATAACCTGTGACTTATATTTTCTTCAATTTAACATCAGTAAATTGGTGGCTGTGTCAAATCAACATTAATTTATTTTATTCGACCAGTGCTTTTAAATTTCAAACATGAGATCCTTACTTTATTTTTTAATTTTGACGCTCACCTTTTCTGTTATATATGGTTGGACTGCATTAGAGCAGACTGACAACAGTAAAGGTAAACGTAATTTTGGAACAATTATTTTTTCAAACATAAATTTGTATAATCGTGTTTTCATTTCTTGCAGACCACCCAGGATACTGTTACAGTGAAACTAACGGAGTTGGAGCGATGGAAAAAGGGGAAGTTAAAAAGCAGTCTGGTGAATGTGTTAGAGTTGCATGTGGCGAAGGTGGACTGATATCCTATAGCGGGTAAGTTAAAATTAGCGTATTCCATTTATTTGAGTAAGAAATTACAATAGAATGGATATAGCCAAATAAACAGAATTTGAAACTATGTCTTAATTTTTCTACAGGATTATACAGCTTTGTATCATAATCACTTGTTATCACTTCCTAAATACATAAAAATGTATTTGTCATATTGCTTATTACAATCCAAAAACAATAAATTAATGTTCTTATTGAAACGGCATTATATTTCTATAACGTATAATATTTGCACTATCAAGAACAAATATTCTTAAATTAGTTGTTGACTACATACTATTGTTTCAGATGTGGAGTCATCGCTGGTCCTGAAGGTTGCAAGAAAGTGCAAGATTTATCAAAGCCCTATCCAGACTGCTGTCCCACTCTGAAATGTTAAAACTTTTACTTTTTTATATAATATTGTCAATAAGATATTCTTTAAAAAACTACAAGGACAACTGTGTTCCTTATGGGGCTATATTAGAACCATCGCTTCAAGAAAAATTAAATTATTTTTCAGAAACAAGTGTCGGTAGAACTTTAGACTCAATTAAGAACTGATGTGTATATTTTGTGTTTAAAAAAAAAACTCATTGACAGCATTCCATGATCAAATTGAAGTTTGCCATAACTTGATATATAACCATTGAAGCAAATGAACTACCATAAGTGAGAGAGAACTACATTACATCTTGATCTTGAACTTATTTTCCTAAAAATATACAAAACACTTAATAAAAACAATTTTTATTAACTGTTAAGGGTAATACACTCGTTTTTGTTGTGTAAATGCCATCTTATTTTCCTTTTTGTTTGATACAAGTACTTAACTTAATGCAGTGTAAACGTGTGCCTGTCACAGTGACAGATGTTTTTATAAACGAAATGCAATCTGACATTCATCTACAGACTTAAGTGAAGACATGGCTAGATTTTTTATCTTTCTTTCCAAGGCCTATCCTAAATGAGTTTTTAGTGGAACAACGTTAGTCGTTAATGTAGTCTTTCTAAATAAAGAAGTAGCCACCATTTATTATTTTCTCAAAATACTTTTTTCTGCAGCCAAATTCTAAAACATATAATTCCATTAAAGGTGAAAGCTTTAGCTGTTGATATATTTATCTGAAGAATATAATAAGTTGTGGTAAGAATTTAACATTTGTGAAATATTCACATAACTGCAAATTGAATAGTTCCACTTTGTCGACACATTGGAGTACTTATTCCCAAATATTTCTCTTCTCCTGTGTAAAATCAACAAGAATATCTACAAGTTTCTTTTTAGACAAAAGAGAGTCTTTGTATTCTTCGAGAAACTTTCACTGAAATAAGAAAATTTTAATCATGAAGAGGACCCTATAACTATTCGTTTTTTCTATCAATAGTATACATTTTTAACAAAAATATAACAACTTCTCATAATTTAAAAATGGAAAACCCCCACAGCAACTCTATATTGTAATTTAAATTAAAATTGAGTATATTCTACTGTCTGCTGGAATAAACATTGCCCCTTTAATAATATCTCTGAATAAATAAGAAAAAAATAAGAGGTAATTTTCTGTATTTGTTTCTCATATTTTCGTATGATACACAGTCACAACTGCCTTTTACAGTGATCTTATAATTGGCCAAAAATTTTAGTATTAATTTTCAAGCATTTGTCAAAAATTTTCAAAAACTATCATTTCTACAGAAACCGTACAAGATAGAGCATTAATTGAAGAGACAACTTTTCTCTAAAATCTGAATTCAAAAATGTAATAATATACCGGGTGTTCTATTTACAAT